>CATOUR010000360.1:0-37780 GCA_951848785.1 Callosobruchus maculatus
ATGGTTGTCCTGTTGGCTTATCAGATCTAGATGCTCGTTTCGATGTCTCTTAAAGGGGTGACACACGTACGAACTTTAAGTACGCGGTATTTAAGTTCGCGAACTTACTCGGCTCGACACGGTTACATACGTAAAGCTGAAATCACTCATTTTGATAATTTTCCTAAATAAACAAAACTTTCAACAAACGCCAAACACAACAGCGTTGCGCATCGATGGCTGTATCACCTGCCGAAACAAAGTGGTGGCTCGCGGCTCGCAGTACGAGCCGAGACAAGCGACGAGCAAGATTTCAGACCAGTTGGCGCGCCGGCGGTTTGCAAGACGGTATTAAAGTACGCGTATTTACGGTGACACGCAGGCGAAAAAGGTCATCGAGCTATAAGTACGCGTACTTGCTCGTACGTGTATCACCCCTTTTATTTAACAGATTTCAATATTGGCTTTGGTTCAACCAATCCTTACTCTTACATGAAGCTGAGAGTCCCAGCTTCCTTATCTGTGATACTGAGTATATTAATGGAACATCTACTTAGCGGTTCAATAAATACCTGCACGAGAGTAGATTTTATCAAAATATTTTCGTAGCAATGAAGCAAAGTGGTCCAAGTGCTGATCCCTGCGGGGCTTCCGCCGTACTAAAACGATACGATCAATCTTTCTTGCAAACGGCAAGCGACGATGCCATCAGTCAACCAATGCACATAGTAAATAATACATTACATTAGTAATTCATAAGAATATGCCCAGAGGACGGGACGGAGATTTTTTGCGAAGCAGAAGAAGAAGCAAAAGAAGAAGAACGGAGGCAGTTTTCTATTAGGTGTGTCCACAGGCGCAAATATGCAACGACATGAGATGCCACAGACATCGGAGCTGCCTCGTTCTCGTTTCTGAGTATGAGGCGTTGACGTGCGACGTATGTCTACAGGGTGGTAAACATATTTTGCTGGAAAGAACCCACAATCAACACAGAAAAAGCTTCCATCAAATTAATTTAAATAATAGTAAGTATACATGGTGATTACTAAGTTGATGCTTTTTTCCAACTGTTGAAATAAATAACTTTTCCAAATAACTTTTTTCAGAAAACTGAAAAATAACCGAGATACAGGACAAAAATAGTGAATCTGGGCTTCCGTACCGAAACGTACCTAGTCTGTTATTTTTTTTGCTCGGATTTGTGCATTGTACCTGCCATAGTGCAGTAGTCCGTGTGTGTTTAACGTTGTTGACTTTAAATTGGTAAATCCTGTAAGTGACACATTATTATGAGAACAACTTTTAGGATTTACAAATCTAAAATGAACTACGATGAATTGAAAGTGACTACTGCATTGACTGATCGGTACAATGCCTGATGAATAAGACAAAATTCCGAGCAAGAAACAAAACATACATAGACTAGATACGTCTTAATACACAATCCCATACTTATATTTTTTACTCTTTTAGCTATGTTTTACTGGCTACTCTGTAAGGTTAAACCCTTGTAATGTCAAGATTGTCATTTCTTGACCTATGAGAATTAATGCATGCATGAAATTTAACATATAATTTGGCAGATCGACAATCATAGGAAATATAGTTTTTTGTCATACGTCTATTGCTCCATTGAACCAAACTTACATTTTCATGAAATGATATTATTAAGAAAGTAAATTAATTAATCAATACAGGATAGCACTTGGTTTTCTTAGACGTCGAAATTCTATCAGCAATGCTGAATCTTCATCCAAAACATTGACATGACTTATTGGCATAGATTAAGGACTATACTGCTTTTTGGTTTTGAAGCTCAGCAAGGAAGGAGGTACGATATAGAGATGATCCACTAACTAATATTCAGGATGGTTATGCTTACGTCTTCGACTTGTGGATTTTGTTCTCAGGATACTGAAGATGGATAAATATCTGCTTCGACATAGTATTCAAGGAATCAAGTACTTTGAAGCTAACCATGTTACCTGTTTTATAGTGTAGGAAGGCTCTTGACATCTGGTATTGCAGAATATATTTAGCCTGAGACTGATCTGAATTAGGAAGACAACAGAAGGTTGGATTCATGAACTAAAATCTGCGCGTATTTTTGTTAGGAAAGGATAAAGACGCAGTGTTACATCCATATAATGTAATACTGGATAATTTGGAATAGCATCAACAATCACTATGTAAATACGTCATGCGGATTTTTCTAAATGCAGCATGTGTTTTGCTAGATATTTTGACACCTTTAAGGAAAAATTTCGACTAAACTAATTCAAACCTGAAAACACTGAAGCAGGTTTGAAAAATCGGTTTGAGGATTGATTGACTGTATAGTATTTGACATAATATTAGTACTACTATATCGAACAAAATCTTACATCTGATGGATGTTACGGCTTGGAGTACTATAGAAATATAGATTACTATGTAGGGAACAGTGATAGTGCTTATACTATGCACACCACTGTCTTTGGTATTTCCTTGGTCCATCCACACCGAAAACCTTCCGTCGCTTCCACGGTGACCATCAACGGTCGTTCTTTTTTATCTATATACCGGGCATTCCTCGTTTTCTTCGGTAATTTAGGTAACAAGAAGTGAGGCATTCCGGTGAGAGAGGTGAGCAGAGCGGTCCACCTACGACCGTCACGGCCTCCTGTGATGTTCGCCGCTCCCATAAGATGCCGCACTCGACGGACACCTGGCCTACTATCATACACTTGATGCGGGAGATAACGCCAGAAGAAGAGTTCAGATGCCAGGACGCGGAAAAATGCAGATCGCTGGTGCGCTCTTGCTGACTAATTTGTGGCGCAATTTGAAAAAAAAAAATTGAAAGTGACAACTCGCTGTGACCCATTCGCCTTACCTCAGCCAGAGAGCCGCGCACTAAAAAATAAGTCTCTTCTATGTAGCCGGGTTTTCACATTATCACCGAATATTGACCACAAACGTTATATCACTTACACCGGTTTCACATCAACAATAAATCCATGGTTTTAATTCATGGACTCAGTTGGTGGTCAAAATTGACAAGTGTAAAACAAGAATTTGACGTCAAACAAGTCAAAAGGTTTGTTATTGGATTTCGTCACTAATTTATAACCTGTTCTAATCTGTGGTCAAGTTTGACGTAAAAGTCGGTATAGTGCCAACCTTAAAAATCATATGATGCACGTCATGCATATTGTGTACCCGTCTCTGTATATTATTGAACATTTTCTAAATAAAAAACTCGCAATGAAATTGAGAGTTTTTCTGTAAAAAGGCCACAAACAAATACTAATTAAATAGATCTTGCGAAAACTGCTAATCATATCACAGCAAGAATGTTGGCAGCATTGCATGCTGTCACAAAATCCATGGATTTATTCACAGATATAAACCATAATCAGTTTAACCCTGAAGACGACCATAGATTGATCAATGGATAAATTCGCGGAGAAAATGTCGATGTAAAACGGGTATTAGTGTTGGTCCTTTAAAATGCGTTTTATAGAGGCGGCAATAAAAAAGCTATGGTGCGTGCTACTGTAATGTATCGTTTAAGTACAGGAGCATTATGCTATGTGAAGTCAACGACGTTCACATTACCATTTGTATGAGTATTGAGAAACATCTACACAACATATATGTTATACAATGTACGAAGTTCGCTCTTGACTTTTGTACTTTATTTTCTTTGTACTATATAATCTTAATCTAATTTTTTCTTTTTTCTGCTAAGTTAGTTGTTTTTTTTTTCATTTGAACAGCTTTTTGTTTATATTCCATGGCTTGCTAGGTTGTTTATAGGTAGTAAAATTGCGAAACACCGGTTTGATTGAAAATTTGAAGTTAAATGGAAACTACCAAAGAATGATATCCACAACCGCATATCATTCCAAGGGTATCGAACTTTCCATTTGAACGTTAAAACAAGGCATTCTCATTTGAGAAAATCAACATACTTGTGATTGGAGTTTCCTTAAGTAATCTTCCAATTTCTCCAAATACCAAAATAATACAAATTTCACCGTTTAATCTAAGCTGACGCATTAGTCACCTGGCAAAGTCACAGCCATCCAAGTTTTATAACAGCTGCGACATTTTTTTCTGATATCTACTAATACAAAAAATGGTGATCTGCGCCTAAACGGTTCGTCTAGTACCATGTGTGATACATGAAGTCACACTAGAATTGACGCAGGAATCTAAATATGCAATAACATACAGGGTCTTACAGTTGGAAAAACAACTTCGATATGTCACGCTTTCAGAAGTCAATATCTTTTAATGTAATCGAGCTTGACAAACATACTCTCACATAGTCATTTTTCTGAAAAATGGCAATGTTTGGTCACACTAGTCCGAGGCGTTGAGCTTGACTCACCCTGTATGTTACGATGGAGGTTTGATAAGTCTGTCACTTTTTTTTTAAATCAAATGTAGGTAAACCTGACTATTTGCAATTTGATTAATACTATGGCGACTATACCATCAATTTCAATGGCTTACTGAGCTCCGCATTGGTACAAGTGACGATGATCGTTTAGGTCGCCCAAAATAAGTCGTTACGCCACTATATCATCGATCCCATCCATGGAATGATATTGGATAGTCACAGATTAAAAGTGCTGGATTTATTTGAACTCTGTGATCACTTCAATTGAGCATTTGAGGATATTTAGTCGGAATCTAGACAAGTTTTTTTTTGCTGTTCCTTGAGCGTAGATGATACATGGATCCATAAATCCACATCAGAGACTAAGCAATAATCAAACCAGTGAATTTTTACGGGTGAAAGTGTAGCAAAGAGAGTCAATGCAGGTTTGCTAATAAAGTGATGGTCATAGTTTTCTGGGATCTGCGCGGTGTCATTCATATCTATTATCCTGAAGTTGATCCAACTGTCTTCTTTTTCTTGTTATGGATACCGTCTTCTTTCGAAGGTTGGCGATCCAGATGGCTAACGTAGTTTGAGATACGGCCACGGGGAAAATGTCAAGCGATGAGCAACCAAACCATCTTCGAATGTCCCTCAACCAGGAATTTTGGCATCTACCGCCAGACCTTGTACCTTGAACTTTTCCTTCTATAACGAGTCGTACAAGTTTGAATCTTTCTGATCAATGCCATGATGTGTATAGCTTATTTTTCGTTCTCCGATGCTAAGCATGACCTCTTTTTGTTTCTTCATACGATTAAGGGCTTCATAGTTCGTTATCCTTGGAACCCATGACATTCCGAGTATACGGCGAGTCAAAGCTTTCTATTTTCTTTTCCAATAGTAAGTAGAGCATCCGCATAGGATAGTCGGGAAAATGTAGCATCTGACCATGCATATCCGAAGTTTTAGACTCCGAATTGATCTTATCAAAAATCTTCTAATACCCACGACCCTCTCCTCTTGCTTCGGCTAAGAGTTTTATAACTTCGGCATAAATATTATCTGGGCTGGTTCCTTTTTCATCCCTCTGGGTTTTAATTGCGCATATTAGCATAAGCTATACTCTGAAGCAGACATGATAACGTTTCGAGAAGAAAAAGTATAGTTTCATTAAACAATTTTCGGATCCACATTATGTATGTCGTGGCATAATTGAATCAATTGGGTTACGAACTGGTACCTCATCTACTATACCCTGCAGATTTGGCGCCGTCCGATTATTTGGTATTACCAAACCTGAAGCAGTGGCTAGGCTGTAAGACATTCAAGCCGAATGAAGAAGTCGTTGTTGAAACAATTGGTTGTTTGGAGGGGTCTTGAAAAATATTGCTCTTTTAAGGGAATACAAAAAATTGGAAACACTTTAGAAAACATATATAACACCCACCTTAAGTAATTAACCTGACGAATATTTCACGAACTGTTAAGTAATGTTATGAAGAACTCCAGGTTGACCAGTCATTATTGAATTATTTCCAGAGATGTATTTCTAGAGTTTTATGTCAATTGACCATGTCTGGAACAATTCAGATCTGAAACCTGTACGATGGCGACCGCATAATAGGCCGTGATGCTGTTACATAACAAAATGCATCCCGCTAACTGCGATTCAGTCAAAACAATCAGTGCCGCCGTCGCCGTCGCTTGTTTCACAGCCACCTAGCGCGTTTTATGGCCGCATGGCTCGCCGCCTGTATACGCTCATTGTTTTGTTCTGGCTGTGGTCGTCTTTAGATTCTCTCAACGAGTCCAACATGCATGTATAACAAATCATTGAGATGAAGGCGCGGGCACGGCTAACAAGACGTTATGAAGTAGCGAGGGCGGCTGCTTGACGTAAGCAAAAAGACAAAAGGCAATCAGCGGCGGCCGGCCAAACGATCGAGGATCTGTCACTTGCCTGATGTTGGACGCAGACATCAGAATAACACAACTAGATTGTTGGTGTCGGTTCTCTGAAGTGGCTTCCATAGAGGCGACCCGTTCGAATTTCCAATTAACAAGCCGTCGCTGCAGTTCCGGTTTCTTAATGCAGACGTTAATTTACATGAGTATTAGGTATGTTATGCGCTGTTAGTCAGCGATTGACGTTGGACGTATCTTTCTGTATTTGTATATTGGTGAAAATGAGACACCCTAAGACCGGAACACAGGTCGCATTTTGTACACTAGGAAGTAAGTACTTAACCATCCCAGGTTAGTGAATAATGTAGTGATGTAGTAGCAAAACTTTCCCTAACCAGGCCAGGGTTTTTATATAATGCACTGGATAGCCGGAAAATCACAAGTAGAAGGCAAGCTGTCTCATCTTCTTGTTGACATCTCCAACAGATAGATGTGTTATTAGACACATTATTGAGGTTATTTCCTCACCTGACTGCACCTGGCCACAAGACGAAGGTGTCTGGGAATGGATAGGTAGAAGTAAAGTTTTTTATAGGGATCGGTGGGTATGCTCGTTTGATGCTGCTGTCACAGCTAAGGAAGGCGAGACATAAAGCGGCTTGAGCCTCAGAAATAAAGTTTCGCAGACCCATTTACCTGTAGGTCCGCTAAGACTTTGTCTTTGTTCTGAAGGTGGCTTTTGACCCAGCTGACCTTAATGTTGCCAGTAGATAAATTCAAATTCTGAACTAGCGGTTAGCATAAAGCATTCAATATGTGCAGCACAGGACTGCTGTTTGTTGAAAAGATGATATTTTTCCAATTATATTTTTTCGACCATGTTTTTGTCAGCTATGATTGTACGAACCATCTCGAGCTGAGATATGCTGGCATGTTGATCCATGGGTCACTTGACGTTGTGTGGAGATTTGTGGAGTCAGCTTTATACCTGTATGTCTTTTTGGATCCAGCTGTGTAGGGTATTTTCGCGGCATGACAGTTGCATAATACTGCATATAACTAAAGGTAGCATCAAATTTGGTGACTATAAGCAAATTAGGTTAGAATTGAGCTTCAATCAGTAAACTAGATCTGACACTACAATATAATTGAAATAAACTTTGAGAATATTTTAGGTTTAATTGGAATATATTACATAATCTTCCTATCATAACTTGAATATAACTTTTTTGTATTATATCATAATCAACCTAGTATTAATTTAATCTTCCTATTATAATTTTGAGTATAACGCATTTATATGATATCTCGCATATAAACAACCCAGCAACAACTTTATAATAAACTTTCAATTTAGTTTATATAATTATCACGATACACTCCTCATTATACATAGTAGAACTACGAGAATGCGATGTCAAATTGAACAATATCGTGACAGGTGACGAGACTTTGATGTTCTGTTACGATGTGCTCACCAAGGCTGAAAGCAAACTTTATTGTGAATTATGGAACCTGTCATTTTGGATTATCAAAAGACCGTCTCAGCTGAGTGGTATACAGAACAGCGCCTAATAAAGTAATTGAATCTATATGAAGAACCTGCTGCTAAAGTCAACAATGGATGATTGCTTTATCCCGTTAATGCGCGCCAAAGTTCGTACCGAATATTTGACCCCGACAGGACTCAATCTTCTCGTGTATCCTCCCTACAATCTAAACCTTGCTTCCTGCGACTTTGCTTAGTCTCTTCATGCGAAAGTGAAGCTGAAACGGATGCAGTTTTCTAGCGATGAGGACTGTCTGCCGGCTTGGGAGCACAACTTTGCTTTAATTCCTTAGAGATACTCGGCAAAACTAGTTTAAATAGTGATTTCGTCGAATTAATAGGTCAGATGTGCATTTATTGAATGAAGATTTTACTATAAAAAAAAATGAAATAGATAAGACCGTATTGCAAGACTTTCGAAATGACATTATTAGAATGAATTCAAAACAAGCAAGCAGAAACAAGCAAGCTGAAACCGATCGGTAGTTTCACTTACAATTATGCTCATATACTTAATACAAATATGCATATTAAACTAAGGTATACTTATCGCGATTCTACTGTATTTTGAGTTAAATACAACGCTACCATAATGTCTAAATGTTATTATTAATTTAAAATTGGTATTACTTTTCTTGGTGTGTGGTTAACGGTAAACTGCTCCATTCATTACCTGTGTTTCTTGCATGTTGTTCTCAAAGTTGTGAAAACGTATCAGAATCCCTGCTCTATTCGGCAAATTGCGTGGTCTATGGTTATTTATTTAATATGCCTACCTGCATATCGCATCGGCCGGTTGCGGTCGTCAAAATAATCTTAAAAGCATTTGCATATATGCATGTGGGCACCAATAAAACAAATACAATCCTAAGTACACCAAGGCTCTTCTATTTTAACGTTGCCTGGTAGCAGCTAAGTGGTTAAACGATCGTTTATTTGCCGCATATTCCTATGGCACTTACGACCTGAACGGCGACAATTGAGACTTAACTGTGAAAATGTACGCTATTTGCATCTTCATGTACATGCGGTTGTCAGCGGTTGTAATGTTCACCAATTTTAATTTTGGGTATACGACTTCTCCGCTAGCCAAGTTCTCAGTTAAACGATTTCGAATTATGAACAGAAAAATCTTGCCAACAGAATAGTATAGTTCTGGGTATGACGTATGTCTCTTGACATGAAACCGAAGTAAAAACATTAATTAGACTGAAAAATGTTTTACCACTGTATATCGACAAACTCCCAAAATATAGCATACTATAATAAAATCAAGTCCTGTTCCGAGGCAGAATGTCAGAGTCTAAAGAAGTCTAATTAGAATTGCACGCAACAAGTCTACATTAGGTCGCACAAGTCCAGGTCGTCCCCGAAAACGATGGAGCGACAACCTAACAGTGTAGGCAGAGACACGAAGAAAAGATACAGGCGAGCCTAGACGAAAAAATATAAGTCAAGTTGATTGACTCAGTACTTCCCACACATTATGGTGATACCAGTTTATTATTTTCCCATAGCATGAAACTATAGTCTGAGATGACCCTGCAACCAAATCGTCGCCCGCTCGACCAAAAAAGTGTGTTATGCCGCTAGGTTTTCCTTTCACAGGTCAATGGATAGCCTATTATGAATACAAAAAAAGAGTTTTATGACCCCCCCCCCCCAACCACCTTAATATCACCACCTCCCAAAAAAGTAGAAAATGATCAGTAACCCCTAAAACGCCTAAAAACGAAGTTTGAGCTGTTTTTATATTTTTGGTTTTTTATTATTGTTGCGCCGCCACTGACACGATTCCCATAAATTTTTTACGTCCTCGACGCGGCAATAATACTGTGTAAAAATTTTATTAAAGTCAATCCAATAGTTTCCTAGTTACACAATACAGAATGATCAGAAGCAATACTCGCATGTGTGCATCAGAAGTCCCTTGGTTTTTCTACTAGGCAAGGTAATGTTCGGATGGACCTAAAAAAGTGTATTATGGCGCCAGGTCTTTCTTTCACAGGTTAGTGGACAGCCTATTATGAATACAGCAAATTTTTCAGTTTTACAACCTCCCCACCCTCCAACCACCTCAATTTTACCCCCACTCAAAAAAGTAGAAAATGATCCGGAACCCCTAAAACACCTGAAAACAAAGTTTGAGGAATATTTAAGTTTTTTTTGCCAATTACTCCACCACTCATGCACCAATTTTCAAAAGTATAGGAACGTTACCTACTACGACCCCACAGCATGTCGCTGCCCAAACTTCATCACAATCCGTGTAGCGGTTACTGAGATTACGTGGCTAGAAAAACGCGTACAGTCTGAGCGACATACAGACCAACGAAAATGAGAGATGTGGATTTTCATTATGTAGACATCATAAAACGCCCAAAAAGTGTATTATCTCAAAATCGAAAATTTTTTTGATCACAATACTCCCCTCACCTATCGGTGTGGGAGGTAAAAGAAGAAGATAATAAAATCATACTCCTGTGGTATATTTTCAAATCTACGTAACACTAAAGTTGTCAGATATGGTGAGGATTGAGAGATATTTACACGAATATTATACAAGATTTTAAAACTGTCCCTGTCAATGCTCCATTGCCGTCGTGATTTGAAAATCCTTCTGGTAGATCTAAAAGTAGAGGCCGAACAAATTATCAACCACTGCCTAAAAGACGCAGAAGCTTTTCAACTAATAAACAATTAAAATTTAATATTGAAGAGGAAATTCATGCTAGTGGCATATAGTGAAGCATGTGTGCGAGTTCATAACGATAGTTGTTTAAGCAACATGAAGAATAACGATTTATTTTAATAATTAATATGAGATAAATTCTGACTGGATACGATATAAGTAACAGGTACTAGGAATAGAAATATAGGTTTGATAAATTTGATCAGATTCGGTCACCACGTTTTACGCTCTTCTTAAATACGAGTATAAAACAAAGTTGAGTTTCCTGATATGGAGGCTATATTAGTAAAAATCTCAAATTGTTCATCTAAATCAAAACAGAGTTACGGTGGTCAATCAAGGGGGGTAATTACCCCCTCCAAGAATAACGAATTGTAATCCACAATTTAGAATAAAGGTTATATAATGCCGTAAGATCCACAAAATGACCCCCCCCCCCCCGAATGTTTTTCACTGATCATGTTATCTGCAAAAATAATATTTAGTCGCTGATTAAAAAGTTGCCCTCATCAAGAAATAAATTTTTCACCAGCCCCCCCTCCCCCCCCAAGAAAAAAAAACAAATCCAAGCCCTTGTCGAGGGCACCAACAATATCCAAGAAAATTATTGGATTGCATAACAAAGAAAAAGCAATTTCTAAGCCATTATACATGACATTATAATGAACTATGATTCAATTCGCTGATAAGATAAGATTAATGATTTCAAATTTTGAAAATCCATAAACAGTACGATACGATTGCCATTCAATTTGGGGGGATTCCCATCTCCGCCAGAGAAGGCATGAGCAGTAAAAACGCAACTACAGTCAGTATTAAGCATCTTCAAGGATAATAATCAATATGTATCAATGATTCCAAACATAATGTAAGCAAGTTTGAAACTATATTGAACAAATCTCGATCAGAAAATAAAAAGTTCTAACGACAGGCTATCCAAGTCTTAAACTTCAACAATAGTTTTGTCCTAGAAGCAAGATCAAGGAAGTTTTAGAAATCATTTCAGTGACGACTAAATAATGGTTCGAAAATGAAATATCTAAAAGATATCTATTTGGTATCTAAAAAGTCAGTTACTATTCTCAAAGCTCTTCAGAGGGGCAGATTCTATGAGAGAGGTACGAGGAATTAGCCGTTTTATTGATCCTGATGATATAATTGAATTTTGCGATACCCACCTAACATATTATTATTGATAAGCCTATTACTAATTGAATGTTACTAGCTTGTTAAAATAGCCTTACACTTTGCCTTGCACTCCTAAGGATTTAAATAATCTCTAACCAACGGTGATGAGTTGACCAGAGGAACTCACAGTATTCTGAGAAATTCTATTATAATGGAAAATGATATTTTAGTTGATAGAAGTATCGCCGCGGGCTTAAGACACTGAGATATCTGGGAGGTATTAGCAAAATTTTGTACTTTGATAAAGGCCACAGAGGTGTCTCAGTCGACAGCAAAGTTCATCTGGGGTAACCTTATAAATGGTTTTTATTATAGGGTCAGTGGAACACGAAGAAACAGTGAGAAAACCTCATGATAAATTTTACTAATACTGCATGAAACTCGAGACGTTCACTTGTCCATAGATAACCCACTTGTCACGCAAAAAAGGACACGTCAGAGTGGACAGGCGTCTGACATCCCAAAACGAAAGAGAGCTACTAACTATCGGTCACAGCTCTAACACAAAACGTCAAATGTAGTTGTAGAGATCAGTGGCAGATTGAAATACTGCAGAAGGATGGTGAGATATTTCTTTTTATAGAGCAATGCTTTCTTTCATCCAAGTTTTTAGTGTTTCCTTTGACAAAAACTAAGCTAACCCATGGAAACAAAACGTTGAAATAAGAAAATTCAAATGATTATATTATTGGTTGATAAATCAGAAGAAAAATAATAATAGCGACTTAAGATCAGCTTATTTCTAACTCTAACATATATCTTCAGACGCATGGATCATATCGCTTGAACACTAACTAAGAAAGAATCTTTTAAAGTGTCGCATTTTAAATTGGCTTCGCCATTGCTTTATGTAACATTAGAGCTAAAAGGTCCTACTTTTTGATCCCATTGTTTTCCTTAATTTTAGATTCCTGTCAATATATATCAACAATGATAAAAGGACGATTTGTTATAAATGTTTCAGAAACCAAAAGGATCGAAAGTGGAAAGCAAAGCAGCAAACCGAAGAAAAGAAAGGAAGGTCGTCGAGATGAGAAAACAGGTAGCCGTGGGTACGATGCAGGTGCCTGGCGACTACTACCAATCGCGTTGTTGACTATAATTACAGCTTAATAGTAGGCGGCGTAGGGTAATGTATACTTGCACTTGCACGTCGCGTCCGTCGGTCCGTCGTTCGGGCATCGGAGATGGCCGTGAACGCAGGCAGGCCTTTTAGTCCGCCAAATAACCACAATCAACTCTTGACTGCCTACACATGCAACTACTCCTCGTTTTGGCTCCACAACCGACAGACCTGTTTCATTCATGCTCAAGTACGATATACCATGTTATGGCTAATAATAATAAGTTGCCTTATAGTTCAGTATTTTCTGACCCTACTGAATGAGCGTAAGTAAACAGCTCATTAATACAGTTCAATGTCTAAGTTCTGCACACAATATTCCAAACTCTGTCGAGCGGCCCACCCAACAAAGACATAAATGTACCATTACCCAATTTACGTTAACAGCAAATCCATGTTTTTAATGATTCGTGGTCAAATTTGAGAATTTTGACGTCAAGTAAGTCCACGGATTACTTCATGGATTTCTTCACGCATTCAGAACCTGCTCTAGTTTGTGGTTAAGTTGACGTCAAATTCGATAGTGCCAACCATAATATCATATGACGTATGTCATAAATGTTGCGTACCTCCCCTCTGTAAATTACTAAACATTTTCTAAATAAAAATTCGCGAAATCAAATCCAGACTTTTACTGTCAAGACCACACAAAAAATTGAATATACCCTGCGAAAGCTTTGATCTTGGAGAATACCACGGACTAACCATGAATAACTTCGCGCGAAAATCGCCGATGTAAAACGGAATTACACCGGTCTGTTGAACTAGGTCCCATAGAGAAGAACCGCTTGAATTTCTACTCGATATCTCCGCGTGGTCTCGTTTATTTACAGGCGCATTTTGTGGTAATATTCACGTTAGTTCTTCTACGATGATTAATATATTAATAACAATCTGGACATCCTATTTAAGGAACAAGATTAAGCTATAGCTGGGAAGCGGCAAAAATATTAAAGCGAAGTGTACTTTTTAAACTGACCTAACTAACCTAAGCAACAATCTCAACAAACTTTGTAAGTATCAACTCCATTTTTGCTTACCTGTTGCTTAAGTTAATTCAATATTTCAGCCCTGATGATGGAGGCATAGTTCTCCGAAAGCTTGGAATTCAGTTTAAAGAGTACACTTCGCTTTAATATGTAGCTAAGCTATAGCTAATTTTGTTTCCTAACAAAGTCGGCAAACGACTTAGGCTTGCCTATAACATCCTATTTAATCTACAAGGTCCACAAAAAAATGCATAATCTATTATTTTTCAAGGCATCACATCTTTCCTGTAGAGTAGGTTTGAAATATATGAACTTATTCCTAATCATTGTTATAACATTTACCTTAACAGCATATCTTCTTACTTGCATACTAGTTCTTGTACTGATCATAAGATTCTCACCTGCAAAAGGAAATATAAATTAATATAACATTAAGGTAAACGTTATCTGAATGTTTCAATCTAGGTTTTTCACCCTAAGTCTATGTAGCATAGTATATTTTCTTGGTGCTAGGTACATACATAAAATGCTTGAATAAGTAAAAAAATAAACAAAGTGGAAAACAAGTATAATAACACAAGAGACAAACCAACTAATTACAGAAAATACTGTATTGGGTTCTTAAGGTATATAATTTTTATATAAAAACTATAACTCAATTAGACATATCTATGCAGACGTTATTTAGGTACTTGTCAAAATTATAAAAATTCTTTTTCAGTACAACTTCATTATTTTTCTATATTTTGATGCATCTAGTTTCTTTATAGATTATGGAAGAATATTATAGAAAACTATACCAAAGTAGTTTGAACCATTTATTGTTTTCTGTAGACGGTTACAGGGAATCTGGAACCACTACAGAATGCTTGTTACTTGCTTCGTAAGTATGTACATTATGTTCGTAATAGACTGGTTTAAATTGTATTTTACATACAGTAGAAACTCCAGTACTTCATGGGATAGTCAAGATTGTCAGGTCAACGAAATAATTTTTATAACAATCACGATAATGTAAACCGGCAATAATCCTGATGCGTAACCGCAGTTCAAAATACAGTAGCCAGCAACATAGTAAGGCCTGGATGCAATATTATTAATATTTCGAATGAAATACTCCTGAAGAACTTCTTAGATATATTCCTTATATCGGGGCTGGTAGTTATAGCTAGTATCTAATGTTATAAGGGAGACGAGTACTAACTAGTAACCATGAGTTTTATCTGGATTCATTGACAATTTATTACTAAGAAACCAATCGTGTAATTCCAATCGATGGCCAAAATCTTTCCTACATCATCATCATAGTCACAATGTTTTAACAGACATGTTGTGAACTCGTAAAATGCATTATAAGTCGGAGCTAGAGTATTGCCGACACGAATATTATCAATACTTTTGAGAACTGTAGCTTGCCATCATTCGCAATTTACTGTCAGTTCAGTGGCGCTCTTGATACTCATATCCAGCAACTGTATTGTCGTATCGACCCAAACGTGTAGGGGAACGGCCACGGAGCCGCCTACTCGGGGCATGACCCTGAACTACAAGTTTCTCCATATTATCGCTTCTGTGTATATGTCCGAAGAATGTAGGCATTCTCGTTGACACAGTGGAGGATAGTCTCTTTGGATAACATAATACATAATACCTTCCAAAGCTGTTGGGAGTAGAAAGATGAGGGTCGATTGCCATAGATAAAGCATATAATATCATAATTACGTTACTCTTTAATATGAATTAGATTATACACCGTTGGGAAAAAATTAAGTTCATTACGACTGTAAATTGAAAAAACATCATTGCGGGACTGCTGCTGTTTCGCAAATAACACTTGGACGTGTCGTTTCGATGAATCCTGGGCCAAAAAACAGCGAGTCGCCTGTTTTGGTCATAGGACCAAGCTGTTTAAAGTTGTGCCGACCGGTTAACGAGTCACTCGTTCCATCTTTTTTCTCAACTTGCCATCAAATAACTCTTCTTGGCCGTCGAAAATGGGAACAACCACGGACCGAAGCAGACGGCTCCCACACATCAGGGGAGGCCGTTCTTATGACGCTAAGTAAGACTTCTGAATACAAGGTGTTCAATGTGGAAATCGAAGACTTAGAAAAAAACATGATAGCTTTAACGTGCATAAGGAATTAAAGGAAGTGACCCTGTATAAAGAAATATAAGCAATGCACAATACTAAAAGACCCAGATGGCAATATTATTCATGATATCAAACAACAACTGACTAGATGAATGAAATACATGATGGGATTCCAGTGGAGCTACTGAAACTTATAGATGAGCTCAACATTAAATACTTGTGAAACTTTTTAATCAATATACTTAACAGGAACTATTACAGATATTTCCCAGTAAACATATGTAAAACGACATTCACGTTACTTGATGTACCAAAACTAATAAAAAGTCTACACAACTGTTACTGTTTTTCCAACAATCCCATATTATGTCCGACGGTCAATAATCTGGGAAGCTCAGATCTATCTAGATATGCTGAGGAAGGGTACTACCAGAATATAAAGAAGAATCAGCACCAAAATTGGGGCTTAGAGTGGCCCTTTTATTATGCCCATTTTCGTATTGTCATTGGGGTGAACTGTAATCGTTATACTCTCTCAGTTTATGTTTCAAAATTTTTATTGTGCATTTCTGAGTTTTTTCAATCATGTAATTTGTTTGTAAACTAAAGTAACCCATAACTATCAACAAGGGTTCACTCTAATCGTGAGCAGTATATAATAATTTATAACAGATTCCTAGCAATTTAGTTATTCGTTACGTTGTATTTTTTAGTTTCTGAGGTCTGAGTTTTTTTTAATCATGTAATTTGTTTGTAAACTGAAGTAACCCATAAGTATCAACAAGGGCTCACTCTAATCGTGAGCATCATTTATAACAGATTCCTGGCAAATTAGTTATTCATTACATTGTATTTTTTAGTTTCTGAGGTAGCTTTCTTTGATTTTTTCTGTAGGCTTAACTAACGAGCTCTTCCAAGAAGGTGAAATATGTGGACTAAGACTATGAACTGACTGTGTGGCCAACCATGTGCATGACCATATGCACTTGTGCAACATAGTCCAACTCCTGCCATTTATGTTAATGTCAAATCACTTAAGAGCTACCTATCAGCGAGCACTGGAGCTTACACTAGTACAGAATATACTTCATACCAAATGATATATGGTCTAATTTATGAATTCCACGATAAATAACTGCGGTCATGTAATGTTATATATTTAATAGAGTCTCTGTAAACCATCGATTTCCGTTCGAGACTGAATGCTATACGTTTATTGAGGAAACAGAATATTTAAAGTTCCATCAAGATCAGTGATCTGGAGCTAATAGACACAGAGGCGTACTTGAATGAAACACAGAAATGGGGGGGGAGTTTTGAGAGGAATGCAGAATGAGGAATTGTAATATCGGGACAAATTCCGGTGGCTCTTGCCCCCTTAAAAAGTTCACCTACAACGTATGTCTCCATGGAAAACAATAGACGATCTATGTACGAATTCAGTACATCTGTTTCTTTTGGGCTACGCTTAGTGTATGTTCCATGCGCAGGACAGTTTTTCATTTTTTCTTATCTTTTTCATACACCAAAATATTTTCACATATGCCTCGGTATCATGAATATTGAGACAGTAGTCATACCGTGGCATCAGTTTTTCACTATTTCAGTATTCGTTCATAAGCTATGGGTTTCGCGTCAAGATGTCTTGTGTCACCATAGTTCTATGGATATGTGTTTATCTAGATACGTCTTGAGATGAAATATGTCCTCTTTTTGCTATGACAATAATATTTCGCAAGGTACCTCTGGGAACGGAGTACACGATTGTTCTCTATAGAACAACATATAGCAATGTACAGAACCATTAGCACTATTCCAATCATACTTAAGTAATCGTTGTCAGGCCGTCAAAATTGGACAAAATCTTTCAAAACCGAGACCGCTAGCATCAGGCGTGCCACAAGGTTCTGTGCTTGGACCTCTACTTTTTTCTCTCTATACATGTCAATTTCCAAAATTTATAAAGTATTGCTCAGTACACATGTATGCGGATGACATGCAAGTCTACCGATCATTCCCTTTGAGTTGTCTACAGACTGCAGTTTCTGAAATTAATGAGGATCTGGATTCGCTATCAAGTTTTTCTAAAATGCATTCACTTAACCTGAATCCTGACAAGTCCGTTGCACTTGTATTCTCAAAAAAAACTGCGCGAGATTATTTGTACTCAAACGTTAGTTTCCAGATAAACGGTGAAAAGATCCAAATTGTGGGAAAATCGAAAAATTTGGGATTAATTCTAGACAACGACTTGAGGTTCCGCGACCACGTTGCCTCTAACATCCGAAAAGCATATGCTGCATTGCAACTTCTGTATCCTCATAGAGCCTATCTACCAGTCGAGACTAAAAAGATTCTATGCGAAACCTTGGTGTTGTCGCAATTTAATTTTTGTTCCCCTGTTTATGGTCCGTGTATAGATCAAGATACCTTGGGAAGAATACAACGCGTGCAGAATTCATGTATTTTTGGTATTCGCAAATATGAACATGTTTCACACAAATTGAAGGAACTGAAATGGCTTGGTATGAAATATAGATTAATTGTTAACGCTCTTTGTTTATTTCATAAAATATTAATTTTTAAGACACCCCTCTATCTTTACAATAAAATATCCTTCAATTCAAGTATACATGATGTAAATACCAGGAATAAGAACTTAATATTAGCCCCTTGTCATAAAATTACATTATTTGAGAGGTGTTTTTAGGTTTAACATGTACCGACTTTATAATTCCATACCAGACATCTTTAAGTCATTTAACAGCTATAGGTTCAAAAAAGCTGTCGTGAACCATTTCCTGCAAAAGTATTAATAAGTAGGTATAATAAGTAGAAGTATGTAGTTATGAAAGATTTGTATGACCATATCGCTAAGTAATTATTGTCTGTGTGTTTTGTTGTGGCTATTCGTTAAGGTTTTAGTTTTTTAATAAGTTAAGTTAATAAATAATAGTATTTGATAATTTTAGTTAGAGATACGTTGGACATTGTTTAAATTTACTTGTTTTGATTTACGCCAAGGGTTGAGCGGAAGACCACTTTGTGTGAACTCTGCCCTTGAGGTTTCCCCTAATTATTATTAGTATGGCAGGCATGCCAAGTAAGCATTAAGATGTTTATGTTTTATCTGGGAAATAAAGTGATTATTATTATTATTATTATTAATTAATGGTAACTATAGTCAATTCAGATGTGTACTCAACAGCAGAGAATTGAACAGATAAGACACTCCACCATTTTTGATCAGTAAGACTTCAGTGAAACAAAATATCCTTAGGTATCCTAACAGTCATTACTAACAGCTAGTGTTTTAACGCTACCTTAATGCCAGCGATGTATTTACTACTATAACTATACCTCTTCACCATAATTGATGGCACCAACAGCATGCGGAGATCTGAGTGATTTGGGCAGATAGGGGATTAGAGACAAGTATTCGCAACTTATGCATACATTGGACTTAATACAATTTGCAAACCTGTAGTAGTAGAGAGAAGGGTGCGTGAACATGAACATTGTTTTTGCTCAGCTTGCATTCCTTGCTGCCATCAATTGTGATTGAGGGGAATTACCACTCCAACAATGAACTGTTGGTTATTGGGCTGTTCGGCCGTCGTCAACACGCTTCGCCGCATTGGCGTCGGGGCGCTTCCATGCTTTAAGTTTCAAGCAGTGAGGCGCGCCGGCGTCAAGGCGGTTCCACATTTCCAACCGCATGTGATTTCGTGTTACGACTTTTATTGTTGATGTTACCCTGATTTTCAAAAAATTGCTATAGTACCAGAAGAAATTATTTTACGAAAGCGAAGCAGGACGACACATGATTGACATCATTTTCCATAATTAATTTAAAAGTCCACTATTATTATTTCATTTAGCTGTGATTATTATTTATTCGTACAAGCTAGTACACACAAAGGCCCCCTTAAAGATATACCATGTATAAGGTGCATAAAAGCTTAATACATTAAATTTTGACACTTCGTATGGCCTGACAGGTTCACGAGTGCCAGTGGTTTTCCTACACACTAGCCCAATCCATATAGTTCCATATATCTTCAAGGTCGGTGTTCCTTCATTTGGTGGGCCATCACATCATCCAAATGTCTTGCTTATGGAGTCCATCAACAATAACATCTCCGATCTACGATCACGTCGCCAGTATTGCTAAGACGACATCCAGAAGCTTGGAGTTTTGTTCCGATGTAGGAAGCGGTATAGACCAGAGCAACTACTGCTGCTCTACAAGGCACAGATCTGACAGTCGTTGGAGTTTTGCTCCCATGTGTGGGGATGCGCTCCGAAGCACCCTCTGAAGCTTCTGGAAACTATCCAGAAGAGAGCAATTAGATCTATTGATACGCCTAACCTCACGAAGGACCTCCACAGCCCGAAACATCCAAAAAGGGTGACTGAACTTTCCCTGTTTTACAGATTCTATCACGGAATATGTTCGACTGAGCTTTCCCAGAGCTTGGAAAACTTCGACGTTGTGGAATGAGTTGTCAGGGAATTTGTTTCCCGACGGCTACAACCGGCAGCATTTCAAATCTAACGTGCACAGACACTTATCCTCTCGCGGCACTTCTACAACGCCATGAGCTTTCAGAATTTGTTGGACGCTGACCATGAATTGAAAAAAAATAATTACGTGTTAAGTTAAATAGTTCCTTTCGTGTCCACTAGGAACTCAAGTCAAAACATATAGTTTTAAACAATTTTTGACCGAAGATTATACCAAAAGGTAACAGTACTTAAGACTAACACAAGACAATAGAGAAGAACATCATGCATTTTAATTTGTACCGTGAAGAAGTGATTGAAAAGTACCATATCATCATCATAGTCACAATGTCTTAACAGACATGTTGTGAACTCGTAAAATGCATTAAGTCGGAACTAGAGTATAGCCGACACGAACATTATCAATAGTTTTGAGCACTGTAGCTCGCCATCATTCGCGACTTGTTGTCAGTTTAGTGGCGCTCTTGACACTCATATCCAGCAACTGTTTCGTCGTATCCACCCAGCGTGTAGGGGGACGGCCACGGCGCCGCCCACTCGGGGCACGACCCTGAACTACAAGTTTCTCCATATTATCGCTTCTGTGTATATGTCCGAAGAATGTAAGCATTCTCGTCGACACAAAAGTACCATATATAGTTAAATTTCACATTGCATGATACCTCCGCTAGCGGTAAATCGGCGCAAACAATGTTGTCACGCGCTTATATAACAAAATCGTAAGATCCCTTAGATGCTCAGCTAACGAATAGATATTACTGTATGCTTGATTGTATGCATAATCTGTGAGCAAATATTCAACAGTGTTTCTCAATTTTCTATTATTTGGAGTCAAACATTAATTGCAATCCTTAATTTCTAATATGCCTAATCCACGTCCAATCATACCAACGGTAGCACGACTGCTGAAACATACGTACACTTGGCAACAGCGCTTGAAATGGCGGCATGCGAGCTCTCGGCGTTGCCCCTTTGTGCAGGTCCTTTAGCCATAGCTTAGAGATCGGTACAGGCATGCACACGCATACTGTGGGAAGCTATAGATGTGCGAGTGTACTTAATATATTCGCACTCAGAACGTTCATCGCAGACTTGTACTGTCGCATATCTGTGCGAACTCAAGTCGCTTGATCCATTCGGTATCGTGATAAAAATTTCTGAGGAGCAAAAAAACCGTAAATTAGAGCACCAACGCACATGTATGTTTCTTTCATGTTAATCAAAAAACCGACACCAGTTTTAGGCTCACACCATGTCGCTTATCTATTTTGCGCGATGTGACGCATTGTGAGAGGGGCCATGAAATCACAGCAGTTTCGCAGCAATTACGCACGGTTTGACAATGCCGCAAGATCCGCCGAGGGTCCGGCTTGCCGCTTCGCGGTGGCCGCCCGTTTAGATTTGACGCGCCAGTCTTAGTCAGGTGCGTAGCGATATAGCAGGTGTGGTAAGTTATTCTTGAAGTTTGCGCGGGAAATTAGACGATACAATTAATAACAATGCAGCAAGGCACATCGGTTAGCAATACAGCATCCAAACGACATGTTTTATCAACCGGTGAACGCAATATAGTGAAGAATGTTTACGATGGTGTACGTACACGATTTCCTGAAAGGCCGGTGAAGGAAATCGTTAAACTTTGCAGCGATCTGACTAAGGTCTCAGTTGCAACAATTTTCAGAATTTTGAAGGAAAAGAAGCGCGACGTAGTATTTGTGGTAAAATCACTTAAACAAAAAAGAGGAGTTAAAAAGATTGTTTTGGATGGTGACGTGAAAAATGCGATTCGTCGAAAAGTCCATTCATTTTATCTCCGTAATGAACTTCCAACGATAAAAAAACTACAACAGGAATTACAAAATGATGAAAGTCTGCCAAAGATATCTCGTCGGGTATTATTGAGAACATTACGCGAAATAAATATCAGATATTTGAAAAGAAAGCGGAACAGCGCATTGATTGAAAGAGACGATATAGTATTATGGCGTAGAGAATATTTAAGAAAAATACGTAGTATTCGTAACGCCGGGGGAATAAAAATCTATTACTTGGACGAAACTTGGTTGAATGAAGGGCACACGGTTACTAGGTGTTGGCAGGATTTGAATATAGCGAGTCGTAGACAAGCCCATCTTGAAGGCCTAAGTACGGGATTAAAATGCCCTTCAGGCAAAGGCCGTCGGCTAATAATAACGCATATTGGCAGCGAATCTGGGTTTGTGGATGGGGGATTGAACGTCTTTGAATCTCGGAAAACTGGTGATTATCATGAGGATATGGACGCTGTAGTTTTTGAATCTTGGTTTAAATCCATATTGACAAAATTAGAACCCGGTTCGGTTATTGTATTAGATAACGCGTCCTACCATAGTCGGCGTTTAGAAGCTCTTCCGACTTCTAATTGGAAAAAAGCGGATATCTATGACTGGCTCGTGTCAAAAAAATATAGAATGCGATATGACTATGCTCAAAGCACAGCTGTCACAACTCGCGCGTCACCACAAAGAAAGGTATATAAAATTAGCAGTAGACGAAATGGCTAGGGAAAAGGGTTTTACAGTTTTAAGACTGCCTCCGTATCACTGCGAGTTAAACCCAATCGAGTTAGTATGGGCACAAGTAAAAAATGAAGTAGCGCGTAGGAATACAACTTTTAAGTTGGCCGATATACGTATCCTTTTAGAAGAAGCAATCGGTGCGGTAACTGCAGATAACTGGCAGAAATGCGTATCACACGTAAAAGCAGAGGAAGAAAAGTTTTGGAAATTAGATCCCCATATAGATTCCGTAATAGAGCCAGTCATAGTTAACCTTGGCAGTGATACAACCAGTGACAGTGACGAGTCCTTTGACTGTAGTTCTGCTAGTGATGACGAATTTCCACCGCACACGTCCGCAACTGACTGAGATTCAGAACAAGTATATTTATTTACTTTTTATTTGTTTTTGTTGTTTTTTTGTTGTTTATTTTTTTAATTTATTTTAATTTATATATTTACTTTTTTATTCGTTGTTTATTTTTAAGACGTTCATAGACAATTTAGTCAATCACTTTTGTTGCTGTTGCTCCAGTTTCTTAAGCAGAATATATTTTTTGTTCATTGTAACTTTTAAGACTTTACTTCTTACTCTGAATTTAATTTGTTGGATTCTAAGTTCTCCTTTGAAGTTTAGAGAGTTTATTTATTGTTTCATTTTCGTATTCATGCACCTTTTCAGTTTCCTATTCATTTTGTTAAACATAAAAGAAGGGTGGGAGGAGTGGTGGGACTCGATATGCAGCCACCTCCTCGTGGTGAGTCCTGGGTAGTCCGCATAAAGACTAGCTGAGAGCTGCATTACTGTTGTAGATTATTTCAATTCCACTTCCAGTATGACCGAATGTGAGAACTTTACTATTTGAAATCTTTGGCTGACGTCTAACGTAATATAATGTTTCCATTGAAACTGTACCTGTGGTTGCCTGCCCCTACCAAGCCGCTGTGCTGATGGCCAATAATTAAGCCCATAGCTATTTGACAATATCATACTTGCATTTTGAGAAAGACTGCACATTTATGTAAACGAAACATTAGCAACTACTCAACTAGTTATAACTTCCAATATCTAGTAGCATATATCTAGCTTTGATTCGGATAAGTAATATTTTATCATTAAAATATATCTTTACATTTCAAAATAAAATCGGGTACACCTATTTGTAAAAAATGAATACAGAACGTATAGAATTTTATGATAGCTTTAAATTGTATATTGGCTCTGAATCCCTATCTAGACCTTCAAAGAAATCGAGCGCGCCACTGCTACCCGGCGTGACCAGGCGTGACGCAGGTATCATCGAATGTGGAACTTAACTATAACAAGTTGTATAATAATATTGACGTCGGGTGCATTGACACACGTAGTGATCATCTCATTTAGGTATTTAACCTTTCCAGTAACTAATTGGAAGCGTAGCGGTTCCGTTCGGATATTGTTTTGCTGAGAGGATCGCGGTACGAGTCCATCTCCCGCGTACGAAATCAGGCAAGCGGAAATTTTTAATGCCGAATCCGCAGCAGAAGATGCGAGGGCACAATTAACGTCCGCGGCGGGCATCTTTGGAATTTTGTATCATTATTTTGTCACAGTCGTACTAAGAACCACTTGATGGATAAATACGGGATCAATTACCGTGTCAGGCTTGCGTCGATTCAAGAGGCCCGTAATGAGACAGTGATTACGATCTATCTCAATCGCGTTGGTGATCATGGCGGAGGAGCAGTACCTAGTTAGCAAGTGTTCTGCTAATATTTCTATCAGTGTTTGGTTTCGTTCGCACGAGAGCCAAACAGACGCTGCGTCACCGTGACCACTCAATAAGTACGTGTCGATTATGTCCAAAGATGCTAGTTAACTCAGACTGTCACGTTTAAGGTTTTATATTTATTTGAGGTATAACACTTGTAGTCCTCTCGAACTCTCAGGCCGCTTTAGAAGTCTTGTGAATTTTTAACAAAACTGGTATGGGACTGTTCCAACACTATCAGCTTACGAGTTTCACGCACCTCTATACATCTCGGCTGGGTACCAGCTTGCAAGAAGAGGCGTGAGCATGCGATTCTTCGGCCCAGATACAAGCTGTGGCATAAGCACATCTACTGCTCATAAGGTTATCAACATTAGTTGACCATTAGGTCCAAAGAGGAACATCGCTAGTGACAGCGAGTCTACTCTGGATAAGCACTACTAAAAAGCTGCTGACATGCCCAAGTGTGCGGCTCACAAGCTGTGAAGCTCAAGAAGGAATGATGTTAGTCAGGTTACTGCTATTATTACTGGACATGACCGCATCAGACAACATCTATATACTATATGGAATCACCAACAGAAGACAGGAGTGTAGACTTTGCCATCATTCTCAAGAAATTGCCAAACATATCGTTTGGTGTGAAGCAACCAGGCACATAGGAATTGGCTTGACTAATAGGAGTACACAAGCTTTGGTTGACCTGCGAAGACTATGTTTGTCTGCTTATCTGTCTCCATTTTTCTGAGCAAGCAATCTCAGTAATTGCACTAACCAGAACCCCTTCAGACTTGATTTATATATAAGGGTCCTTGATCACGTTATATTTTTTTTCAGGGGGAGGCTAAATTGGGGCTGCGGGGAGCCTCAAACTGATTCAAACCACTTGACGCAAGTTAAGGAATAGCGAGATTCTGGGATTGATAACAATAAGTATTCAATGTTATTCGATAGTAATTTATGTAGCATGTTTGCATATTAAAGCATTAGTAACTTAAACCCCGGCCACACGTGCAGGCTTTATCTCGTACTTACTTATCCAAACCAGTTTGTATCGGGAAGCCCGTGCGTGTGGACGATAAGACGGTAGCTCGCGCAAACTGAAAAGCGCGGCTGGTGTAAATTTCAGTCAGCTTAAAGTTTTGGCTTGCGACAACTGGCCTGTTGGTAAAGTCTATGTGAGCGGTTCATAGTGTTAAGCTTTAGAGATAGCAACATCTAAATGAAATAGTCAATATCCAATCCAGTCCAGCTTACTTAAATGTATACCGTCTTGTTTGCGCAAACTATACCGTGCAGGCAGGTCGCTGTGTGTGGCTGCCGCTGCATTTTCCAATGAGTTAACACATACGATATGTTTCTTACAAACATCAAAAATAGGTGAAAGTTCATCTATCAACTGGTATTGATAAAAGATCAGATACCCCTCCTTCAGACGCGTAAAATGTCTATACCTGACTGACATATCTAGCCTGAAACAAGAAAAGTATCGAAACCAATGCCATGTATACGTGAAGAACAACTGGTTTTGATATTCTCTGGAAAATATGAGACAGCTTCAACAGAATCAGAACCCATTATGGCAGATGTACGAATTCCCTCTTTAAGTAAGTTAAAATTCATATTTTTAGTGTGATTGTGGAGTGTTGGTAGATTTAAGCGCAATGATGGAAATGATAAATATACTTGTTCCAAGATCGCTTATTGTCATTTTACAGAGCAAGGAACAATCATTTCGCATAAATATTAATAGTGTCAGCTTTACTGTCATTAAAAAGTCATAGAGTGCTTCAAGTCTTTAAGGTATGTGCCTATTATTTCTTCTCATTACCGTAGTACAGCTGTTGTTATAAATTCTCCAAGCCCTTGGAAATTGAACACTGTTGTATTGACATTGATATTCAATACATGTAACAGTTACGCTTGTCAGTGTTCATTAGTTCATTATTTTAGCCCTGATACCATCAGCTTGGAATAAATAGTCAACAGATTACTAGTTTATTGTCTAACTTGTTTTTGTTTCGACCATCGCTGTTTCCCTCTCAAACTAACGATTTAAATACTTACTACTATTAATTCATGTATCATCGGTCATCGGTTTGCAATGATTTGGTTGTTACTATACGCAAACAAACTGCTAAGGTTCTCCCATAATTTGTCGGACCAACGTAATGCCAATGTTTGAAATAGCTAAGGAATATAAGCACATATTAAACCTAACTTAGCAGTTCTTCCATGTAACGGCTACGCTTCAATCAGTGTTCATGAGTTCATTATTTTAGTTCTGATTCCGTCAGCTTGGAATAAATAGTCAACAGAGTACTAGTTTATTGTCTAACTTGTTTTTGTTTTCGAGCATCTCTGTTTCCCTCTCAAACTAACGATTTAAGTATTTACTGCTATTAATTTATGGGTTTGCAATTATTTGATTGTTACTATACGCACACAAACTGCTAAGGTTCTCCCATAATTTGTCGGACATAAACGTAATGCTAATGTTCAAAATAGCTGGGGAATATCAGCACATATCATAGTGCTAGCGCTTGTCGGGTCATTCCGCAAGATCAGAGATACACTGTTTGACAATCGAGTCTATTAAATTATTTTTTGTGAGTTACGACGTCGTCGGCGATTCTGTTTTGTTTCTGGCGACGTTCGTGATATATCTTCTGAATAAGCGCGCTTAATGGCCCTATAACTCAGCCTAATATGACGGCTGAAATGTGTTGTGCTGTTTTCTAACATTTGTCATTTTAGGAGCACCTAGAGGTGTGTGCCGTTCTACGGTGTATGCGCCTTGTTGGTCTTCATATTAGCGGTTTGCTTGGTGTGCTAGCTTAGTTATAATGAGAGAGGTTCTTCGGATTCAGTGATAAAATAATACAGAGATATTTTCTCAAAAAGCCGACGGTTTTTGGTGTCTTTGTCTATAGAGCACACCCCTATAGTGACAAGGATAACATATCCTTTTGTAGCAAAAACAAGAAAAAAACAAAAAACCTTGAAGATGTACAAATGTCTTTGTTAAATACACCCGATTTATGGTATCTTTGATGCTGTATTATTTTATTAAGAGGCCTGGGTACACACATTTAAACATAGGTATGTATTTGCCATGTAACATGCGGATTCGCATGTACACGCACAACTCACTTGTTTTTCAAACTACGTACATAAAATTTTAGAAGGTAGTAAAGACCTTAGCGAGGTGCAACACAAAGCGATTTTTTCAAAAAAGTTTTTTTAGTGTGCAAAAAAACTCACAATGCATTCATGCATCCTTCAAATGTCTGTAATTTGACAACCAAACACCATACCAAAACAAGGCCACTGTGTTATCCTGGCGCAAGATTTATTCTTCAATTTGTTTTTTAAATTATTAGTTAGTTATTAGTAGTGTCAGTTTAAAGGAGCTTCTACATGAGAAATGCTATCTTATGACGACCTTTGAACCTCACCTGAGAACCTTTGGACCTTTAGACTTACCTCCCCTCATTTTAGACAGACATACTGGAGAAAGGGAACAGGCGGCCACGCCCTCTCGTTAACACGAGAATACTTATTTTTTTGTATCCTCAACTTCGCGCGCTATACCCTAACCCATCAAACTTAATTCTTGAGTTAAAATGATATAGCAGCAGATACTAAAAATCAGGTACTTTATTGACGGCTGAAATGTGTTGAGCCGTTTTTTAACATTTGTCATTTTTTCTACGATGGATGCGCATTATTGGTCTTCATATTAGCAGCTTTGCTTGGTGTACCAGCTCAGTTATAGTAGAAGAGGTTATTCGAATTTAGGGATAAAATAATGCAGAGCTTTTTTCTCAGAAAAAAGCCGAACTTCTGCCGTGTATTTTACACGTTCTTCAGAGCTTTCGAGCACACTCATATAACAACAGAAGCTAACATATCGCTTTGCGTCAAAAACAGAAACAAAATGAAGATGTTCAAGAAAAAATCATAGCAACAAAAACCTTTGTCGACTATACCAGATTTTTGGTATCTAATGTTTATCACTTTAATTCTTAACCTTGACTTTTGAGTTAAAATGATACAGCAGCAGATACCAAAAACCAGATATTGTTGACAACGGCATTTGGTACTATTTTTCTTCAAGCATGTTTTTTGGTTTGTTTTATTTTTTGACACAAAGGGATATGTTATCCCTTGTTGCTACAAAGATGTGCCCGATAGTCCTGAAGAAGTCGTACAATACACCGCGAAACGTTGGCTTTTTGCTGGCTAAATCCGGAGACGCTCTTCTACCAAAAATAAGATTTAGTTTGGGCTTTAGTGCGACTTTCATTGAGCATCAAGATTCTAAAGACATGTGTATCTCACCCAACATTTGATTTCAAAGATTCTTCATGACGCAATGGTGTCGGTTCGAACCGCGAATATTTTAGCATTTGGAGCGCCTTTTATAATTTAGAAAAAAGCTTAAACAAGGCACGTATAAAAGCCGAGAACGTATTAAAAATAAAAGATACATGTTAAGCCAATAAGTGTTGTTGTAACTCACAGCTATAAGTTGAAATAATTATTAAAAATTTTAGGAAAATCAAGAAAATGTTATTAATATTACAATTCTATATAGAAATGCTGCAAAAGGGCTATGTCACCAACTATTACACCAATTCTTTTCTAAAATATTAATCTCCTGACTCGAGACGGCAGAAAGAGAGCCAAAGGACATGGAGCTCAGAAATTCACAATTAAGCGTCCTATAAGGTTCTATAGTTACCCATATCGCATAACAATCATAAATTCCTTAATGCGCGATAGGCCAAATTCGGATATTGTACTCGACCAAAATGACCAGTCTCTGTTGAACTAACAAGACATCCCAAATCTCAACAGTAAATATTTATTTTTTCGATAGCCACGCACGAATGATCTCCAATGGCGCCTTAAGCACTAATCCAATTAAAAATCCTGGGTAGTGAGCCGTGCATCCTATCTACTGACAGCAAAAACTGCAGAATAACCTTTAATTAGGAGAAAAAGGCAATTGTTCCGAAATGACCGACAAAAAATCAACACCGCCTGTGCGGCTAAGCTGATTAACAGATCGGGATATCGAATTTGATTGGACGAAACTGAAATATCTGATATCGAAGGCTAGATGGATTAACACATGAGGTTAAACGTTAAGAGCATTTTATACCCACAGCTGTTTCAACGCCTGCTCGGTCTGACTGCTGCGTTTATTGAGAATCTTGAGGAAAGTCTTGCATTGTATGAGCAGCTTGTTAAGGTATACAGTTCTCTTGCTTAGCTCTGTTCGGCGTGATATCTGTCTATATCTTTTCAGGGGCCACTTAACCATCGTCACCATAATCTAAAGAAACTGACATGGAAAAGCGTCTTGTCTTACCGTTTTATTGAAATTTGACAATAAATTGCTGCATATACGAAATCTATTCCTGTTACTGGACGAGTCAAAGTTAAACTATTTTAAAGAACATTTAAATGTCATTTTAAGTTAACTGGAAAATATACAATTGCAGTCTCTTTCGATCCTTTGAGATAGAGTTGTACATTTTGATACCATAATAAAATATTGATTTTTTACTTACAGTTTTGCCATTGACATGTATATACGGGAAGGGCAAAAAGGGCAAAGAGATGCAATTTTACCACCACTCCTGTTGCTTCTACATACTAGTCATATCTTCTTGAACGAGCAACATGGAGCGACATGGAGAATGTCTGAAACTTGATGGTTCTCTATAGAATATTTTCTATATGACTGCTGGTTTTAAGGAAACGTTATCCTTTAACCAACACCAGTCACTCTATCCAACCTTTTTTCCGGCTCCGAATAGCATGAACATTCAGTGTAACCCGACACCCATTACAGATAAAAGATATTCTCGCATGACAATTGCTTAATGTTCTCTAAACACCTAGACACCCATCCTTCGGACACTAGGATCTGAAATTAATGTACTATCTACCAGGTACTACCGATAGGTAGGTCAGCCAGATTATGAAACTTACTGAGAAGCTGAGCTTAAGATAAATTTTTATGAGAGCAAGTGAAAGTAACAAAATTTCAGGATGTATGTATAGCTATTATTTATAAACATAAGTAAGACGAGGTAAAAACAGTGGTTCAGTTAGTTCAGCTACTAGGGTACAGGAAATGTCCTACACTTCTACAGGTACTATCGATAAGTAGGTCAGATAGATTATGAAACTACTGAGAAGCTAAGCTTGAGATACATTTTTGTGAGCACAAGTAAAAGTTTTAAATTTCAGGATGTATAGTTATTACTTATCAACACAAGTCAGTTGAAGCAAAAACAGTGGTTCAGTTGGTTCAGCTACTAGGGTACAATAAATTTCCTACACCCATGAAACACGAGTAAGAGTGTAAGAGGCAAGGTCATACATTTTCTTTACTGCGCACTTGGCTGAGAGACTATTTCCTCCATATCTACTGGTAGCCGCAACCCTAAAGTTTCAATTTAAAACAGCTGATATATTTGCGTCTGACACATACAGCGTAAGAATGATAACTTTCTGTTATTGAAAGTTCCATAGTAATCGTTTCATTCAGTAATGGACATGGACAAAAATCATATCTGGAAGATGTTGTATTGCTGCCAGAAAAAAGACAGTTTGATAAATAATGGGTGTGTCGGTGATAGAAGATATGATTTTGTTTATATTTTCAGATAATTTCCTGATCATCAATACGGAACAAATACGGAAACTAAGTCAAACGTTGTCGATTGAACAGGTAGAATGAAAACAGTAGCCAGGATCTGCTGAATCTGCGAAAAAAATGGAAGGCGAAACTATGTGCAATACTGGACCCAAATAATGGGTGTTTTGTTTTGTTTTCGTAGGTCAGGTGACGATCTAAGTGTAGCGAGTGGACTGTATTCAATTGTTTATTTTGTACAAGCACAAAATAGGTTGACTATTTCATAAAATACATGTTACAATAGCGTAGCGATGTTTTCTGCGTGCTGGTTCTTCACACCTTGTCGAAGCCGGTTGGCAGACGTGAGGAAAACGTCACCCGTCACCGGGGGATGCGGCGTTGCCGGATTCACCATGTACCGCCGGCCTTGAAGGGCTGTCCTTCAATGAAGTACAGCGTTGCTGATGGTTCTCGAAGACATCTTCCCTTGGCAGTAAACATATCTTGTTGACCGCCCGTCTGGTAACTCCACTGGGTAGTCTTACTTCTACAACTCTGGTTCTCCCATCACTGCTAGGGTAGATGTTGATTATACGACCCGTTCTCCACAGCCATGGGTGTTGATTCTCGTCTTTCAAAATTACCAAAGACCCCAATAAATCTGTTTGGGTGTTATCGAATCGCCACTTGGTACGGGCTTGAAGCGTGTGCAAATACTCTCGAGCCCAACGTGACCAAAAGGCTTGTGTAATTTGCTTCAACTGATGATATAGCTTGAGTCTATTTGGAGCGATCTCTTGTACATCTTCTTCAACAATGGAGGTGGGTCTTGTGCCGATCAGAAAATGTCCAGGAGTGAGCGGTTCGAAGTCGTTGGGATCATCGGAAAGGGGGCAGAGTGGTCTCGAGTTAAGGATTGATTCTATTTGGGAAAGAACAGTGTAAAAACATTCGTATGATAAATGACTGTTTCCAATGACACGTATAAGATGAAGTTTCATCTGTTTTATATTTGATTCCCAAATCCCACCGAAGGTTGGGGAACGTGGCGGAGAAAAATGCCACATTACTTTATTTTCTGTTAGGAAATTATGGAATTCTTGATCCCCGACTGATTCAGAGAGCTTATGATGCAAGTCTCGCAAATAATTGTTACTACCGACAAAATTTGTCCCGTTATCGGAATAGATATGTCTTGACACGCCACGACGAGCAAAGAATCTCTTTAACGCGTTTAGAAATCCATGTGTTGACTGATCTCCCACTAGCTCTAGATGTATGGCCTTGGTAGCAAAACAAATAAATAATACTACGTAAGTCTTAACAAGCTTCTTAGTTCTCAAGACACTGTCCTTAATTAAAAATGGTCCTGACAGGTCCACACCACAGGTAGAGAATGGTCTAGAAGGGGTGATACGCGATGCCGGTAAGTCACCCATTAGAGGAAAGTAACTTCTTGGCCTCGTCTTAAAACAAATGACGCAATTTCGTATGATTTTTCTCACGGTGCGTTTAGCGTTTAACGGCCAGTATTTTGATCTTAATGAAGCAAGAGTAGATTGTAAGCCACCATGAAATGTTCTATATCTATGTTCATGCAAAATGACTAGGTAAGTGAAATGATGGTTCCCGGGTAAAAGTATCGGGTGTTTATGTGTAAAAGGTAAGTTGGACCCCTTTAAGCGTCCGCCGACGCGCAGTATACCGTCGTCATCAAGAAAAGGGCTCAACGATAGAATTGAACTATTTCTAGAGACAGAACCAGTTTTTCTGATATTATCTATATCTTGATTAAATTCCTGATTTTGAATGATCTTGATAAGTCGTTTTGTAGCGGTATCGATTTCGGCAATAGTGAGATGTTTCGAAAGGTTTCTCTGTCCTATCGGACATCTACAGTTGGCTATAAAACGTAAACAAAATGCGACGACCTCTAGCAATTTGAATAGTGAAGAGTACCTTCGAAAAATATCAAATTGTAGGTTAGAGTTAAGATTTGAATAATTAACGACTACAGGCTTTAATTCTAGTAGATTGTCGTCATAGTCATGGCTATCATATTTGGATTCCTCCCATTGATTTTCAGGCAGGGATAACCAGTCTGGGCCATTAAACCATATGGAATCTTTTGATAGATGATTAACGCTACAGCCTCGAGAAATTAAATCTGCGGGATTGTCTTCAGATTTCACGTGTTTCCAATCATAACCTGATGTTTTTTGCTGTATTTCTGATACTCTGTTAGAGACGAAGGTTTTGAGCTCAGAAGGTTCTCTGGAAATCCAGGCTAAGACTATCGTTGAATCGGTCCAGAAAACGACGCGTTCTGGTTGAAACCTTAATGAGTCGATTATCTTCACGGTTAGTTTGGCTGATAGTACAGCGCCACACAATTCTAAGCGTGGTATCGAAATAGACTTAAGAGGAGCTACCCTCGATTTAGCACAAAGCAGTGATACGAAAGTTTCGCCCTTTTGATTTCGCGATTTGATATAAATGCAACTTCCGTACGCAGACTGAGATGCATCTGAAAATGCGTGTATCTGATATGAAATATAATTCGGTAGAAATATTAATCGCGGAATAGATATTTTGTTTAACTGCTCTATGTCGTCAATAAATTGCAAGAATTCGGTATGCAAATGCTGAGGAATAGATTCGTCCCAATGTAACTGCAATGCCCATAATTGCTGTAGGATGATTTTGGATTTGATTATGACACAACCGATAAGTCCCATGGGATCGAAAATTTGCGATATAATAGATAGCATTTTTCTTTTGGTAAGTTTGCAATTTTGCAAGTTCACGTTAACTGAATATTGAAAGCTATCCTGCGATGGATTCCAAAGGATCCCCAAAGTTTTTATGTTATTGTCTTCTGATATATAATATTTAGCGATTTGATTTTGTTCTGATTTGTCTAGAATACTTAAGTCATTTGACATCCATTGTGTCAAAATAAAACCTGTTGAGCTTAGGATATGTTGTATGTCACGTTTAAGTTTTAATGTATTTTCAATGGAATTACTGCCGGTGATCAAATCATCGACGTAAAAGTCCGATATGATTGCGTTAGCAGCTATTGGGAATTCCGAAATTTTATCATATGCAGCTTGATGTAGAGCTCTAGTTGCTAAGAACGAGGCAGGCGCAGTGCCATATGTTACGGTGTTTAAAACGTAATGACCTAGTTCTGAGTTTGGATCTTCACGCCATAAGATCCTTTGCAGATCTCTTTGCGATGGTTCGATCAACACTTGCCTATACATCTTAGTGATATCTGCTTTTATCACATAATTATGCGTACGGAAACGTAATAGAGTTACAAATAATTCGTTCTGAATTGTCGGTCCGACATGACACACGTCGTTCAATGACAAACCTGTTTCGCCTTTTGATGACGCATCAAAAACTACTCTAATTTTGGTAGTCGCACTAGACTGTTTGAACACTGCATGATGTGGTATATAATGTTTCAACTCAATGTTGTTTACTTCATCGTCATTTAATTTGGTCATGTGATTAAGACTTTCATACTCGTTCATAAATGTTTTATAAGAATTTGCAAATGATTCGTTGTGTTGCATTTTGCGTTCAATGTTTAGGAATCGTTTTTTCGCGTTTTCAAAATTGGTACCGAGTTCATTATAATTCGATTTAAGTGGCAGAGATACTATAAATCTACCATCGCTATCCTTAACGGTAGTATTTTTGAAGTGATCTTCACAGAATTGTTCGGATTTCGAAAGAATACGTTTCTCAGAAACCTCTTCTATAAGCCAAAATTTTTCTATTTGATCGTGAATAGAATTCAATGATACTAAACATGTTGACTGCTGTGACTGATTACTTACTGGACCTGATATTATCCAACCCAAATGAGTTTTCTGTAAAATCGGTTGTCCACGACCCAGTTTTACTTGGCCAATGCAGAGTAATTCATAGAAAATCGAAGCGCCTAGTAGGCAATCAATTTTTTGCGATTGGTTAAACTTTGGATCCGCCAAAGGTAAGTTTTGAGGAATTGGTAGGTTATTCATATGAATCGGTTGAATAGGTATGTTGCCTGTTATTTCATCTAGCACTAAAAAGTTTAGTTCACGAGAAAATTCATTATGGAGAGATTTGATTCTAATGTTCATAGAATGTTTAACAGTCGATGATGATCGATTAATTCCTATAATCGGTAAATTTATTTTATTTGTTTTCAATCCTAGAATATTCGCCATTTCCTTCGATATAAAGTTACTCTGACTTCCAGAATCTAGAAGACATCTACACAATATGGGTTTATTATTTTTATCAAATATATTAATAAAGGCTGTTGATAAGATAACAACAGGTAGAACTGGTTGAGCGCAGTGAGTACTGATTATATTGTTACTTTCATCTTCATTTGTTGTTACATCGTCATTCGTCACGAGATGTGCGGAAGTTGTTGGCAATCTGGCAACGTTGCTTTCGTCTTCAACGGCACTGCTGTCGCCGCTCCTGCCGCCGCCGCCGCCGCCGACGGCCGTGCCGCGCGCGTCCCTTGACGCCGACGCAGCCGCCGCCGTCGCGCGGTGTTGTTCGGTATCGCTGTCGTTATGATGCAATAGGGTGTTATGTTTTTTACGACATATGCGACAACCTCCAGAAATGCAATCGTCTAAAGAATGATTCGCACGCAGACAGTTCACGCATAGTTTTAATTTTTTAATTTCGGAATATCGCGCCTTGATTGGCAATCTTAGAAACTTGTCACAATGATAGATAAAGTGACATTCCTTGCAAAAAGTACAGACAGGTCGATTAGCCGTAAAGTGGTTGAATGATTTATGATTGTTTTGTGAAAAGCGTTGAATGCCTGATTGTCGGTGTGAATCTTCTTGTTTTTTCATGTGTGTTTGAGTATTACGTGGTTGATTCGAATTAGGATAAACGTTTTCTAGGGTCTGACATCTTGATGTTATAAATTTATTGAACTCTTCTATAGTTGGGGTTGAATTTCTATTTTCAATTAGATTTTCCCATGCTAATTTGGTCGAGTAGTCTAATTTGGAAGTTAAAAGGTATAGAACGATTGAATCCCAATGACATATGGGTTCCCCTAGGGCTTCTAAGCATCGTATTTCTTTAATGAAGTTAAATGCAAATTGTCTTAAAGCCTCAGAATTTCCCTTGACAATAGGGGTTAGCTCGAAGAGCGATTTTAAATGTTGATTGATTATTGACCTTTTATTGTCATACCTTTCTCTGATAAGATTCCAGGCGACTTGATAGTTGTCATCTGTGATTTTAAGTGAGTGAATGACCTTAGCCGCGTCGCCTTTTAGGCAGGACTTTAAATATTGCAATTTCTGAACGTTGGATAATGAGTTGTTTGAATCGATAAGAGCTGCAAAATTATCATGGAATTGCATGTAGTCTGTGTAGGTTCCATCAAATTGTGGTAAGTTTAAGTCTGGTAATTTGACGGCTACTTGTGGTTGCAATGTGATACCTGATGTAGGCGAAGGGCCAGACATGGGAGAGCTAGGGGTGTGTCTTATGCTTTGACTTTCTATGATCTGTTGTGCGCGTGATATTAAAGTGAAATAAATGGATTCAAAATTTTCCCTTTCAAAACCTTGCTCGTCCGACGTGTCTAGCGCTTCAATTTGTGATTGATATTGGTCAAACTTGTCCCATAAGGCCTCGATTTTTTCCAATCTCTTTTGGATTTCGATGGAATTTCCGCTGATGAGTTCAAATGAGTCTAGAAATTTTTGGAATCTAGTTAAATGGGCCTTGATTTGGCCTCGATTTTGTATAAGCGTATTTAAAGAACTATTACTATCATTTTCTGTCATGTTTACGATGTTGTGATTTATGATGCTTAGTGAAATGGTATGGTAAAAGGTATAAATAAGATTTGAATATTCTTACACTGCCTTTGGGATATGCTTGGAAAAAAGAAAATGAAGGAATATGCTCACTTTGAGGTCCTCGTTGTCTGGAACGGTCAGCTTGTCGGCGAAGTCGAAGTTTCTGATCTGCGTCCAGGCTCCAAAGTGTCTTTTTCGATATGCTTTCCAAGATGGCGATGGTCAATCGGGTTCGAATGGACCAAAATGGACCCAAATAATGGGTGTTTTGTTTTGTTTTCGTAGGTCAGGTGACGATCTAAGTGTAGCGAGTGGACTGTATTCAATTGTTTATTTTGTACAAGCACAAAATAGGTTGACTATTTCATAAAATACATGTTACAATAGCGTAGCGATGTTTTCTGCGTGCTGGTTCTTCTCACCTTGTCGAAGCCGGTTGGCAGACGTGAGGAAAACGTCACCCGTCACCGGGGGATGCGGCGTTGCCGGATTCACCAAATACTATAGAAAAGGAAGCAGCATATATGTATAATATCATATCAAGTACTACTTGATCAGTT
>CATOUR010000361.1:0-30360 GCA_951848785.1 Callosobruchus maculatus
TTTCAGTTATTCTTCGGCGCTATGCCGTGTTAACGAGATTAACTTTACGGGGTTTAGCGTCAATTAATCAGAGCAACGGTAAAACAATGAAAGTATAAAAAACACTTTTTCGCCAATTGTGGAGAAATTAAGGAAAAATAATGGAGAGATGAAAGTAAAATATTCAACAAGATGATTTTAAAGAGATTATGGAGAAGTATAGCGAAGTGGCGTTTAATAATAAAGCAATTATCCAGGAATATTCCGCAAACAAAACAAGAACGCTTTTATCGCTAAGAAATTAATAAACCGTTTCCCCTCCGGTCAACGCGAGGGGAAACGATCAGGCCATTTTTTCCAGCATCAGCCCGGCTCGCAGACCAAACGCGACCGACGGATTGGGGAATAACACATATTCCGTGGATTGCTGCACCACATAGCGTTCATCACCATCTTCCGCCAGCAGGACGCCCTGTCGGAACGGCGTAAAGTTCAGCGTGTGGGGCGCCATATGCAGACGGAAAGCATCGCTGCGGCGCGTGATCTGCTGCACCACCCGATAGCGCGCCACGTGCCCCTGCGCGCGTTGTCTGCATCTCACCTCCCAGCAACGCCGAAAGCGCATGCTGCGTAGGGGCAAAGCGCGTCAGGTCGTTATGCCCGAACGGCAGCGCTTTTCCCAGCTCCAGCGTGCAGGACAGCGCGCCGAAATTCTCGCAGGTGAAGTGGGTGAAGGTGCCGCCCGGCGCCTGGTGAAAGACCAGCGCCTCCAGCCCCGCGTCGCCAAGCCAGGTCAGAAACGCTTCATCCCACGGCTGGTGACGCTGCGGCAACACGCCAAAACGTACGTGGTACGAGGCGCGGATGGCGGTATGCAGATCGAGGTGCCAGCGCGCGGCCCCCGCGTCGGCAAAAAACGCGGCAACGATAGCCTCCAGCCACCGGGCGCGCGCCGTTTCATCACTCACCGGGAACTGTGCCCAGCGGCCACCAAACATGCGGTTGAGGTCGCTTGCGAGATAGCGCTGGTTTTGCGCCAGCGCGGGCGGATTCCCCAGCACCACCAGCAGACGACAGCGCAGCGCGAACGCCCCGTGGAACAGCGCGCGCAGCACAATATCGACAATCTCCACGGGTGCCGTTTCGTTCCCGTGAATACCGGCAGAAAGCAGCAGCGAAAGGTCATACTCCCCTGTCGGCGTCAGCTCAAGCACGCCCGGCCCCAGCCACCGCCAGTGGAACGAGGGGCCTTCCCCCTCTTGCAGCTCCGGCGTCTCTGCTGCCAGGGTCAGCGCCAGTAAATTCTCCATACCCTCTCCTTAGCGCTGGAACGGATAAACCGAACCCAGCTGCAGGATAGTCGATAATGCATCCAGCGCCTCGCGGCCTTCACGCAGCAGCTGCGGATCGACCAGATCGGCCTGAACCAGACGATCGCGATAGTAGCGGTCCACCCAGTCGTTGAGGGTGTTGAACAGCGCGTCGTTCATCATCACCCCCGGATTTACCGCCTGCAATTCGTCCGGCGTTAACACCACGCGCAGGCGCAGACAGGCCGGTCCCCCGCCGTTGGCCATACTTTCCCGCAGATCGAACACGCGGAGTTCATCAATCGGATTATCCGCCTGCACCAGCTCGCTGAGATAGCGCCAGACGCCCTGATGATTGCGGGACTCCTGGGGTAACACCAGCATCATGCTGCCGTTATCCCGGCTCAGCAGCTGGCTGTTGAAAAGGTAGGTTTCAACGGCATCCTGCACGCTAACCGCCCGCGTGGGTACCTGAATCGGCATAAATCCCGGCACGCGCTCGCGCAGCGTAGCCAGCAGCTTTTCCTGATGGACGAACGCCTGCTCGTGGCAGAACAGCACCTGACGGTTGGAAACGGCAATAACGTCGTTATGGAACACGCCCTGGTCGATCGTCTGCGGATTTTGCTGAGCAAAAATGACCTGGGAGGGATTAACCTGGTTCAGCCGCGCAACCGCCTGGCTTGCGGCCAGGGTTTGCCTCGCCGGATAGCGAACCGGCGCGAGATGGCCGCCCTCCTCCCGTCCGTAGATAAACAGCTGCAGCCCCGGATCGCCATAATCGCCGCCCAGACGGTTGTGGTTAGCCGCCCCTTCGTCGCCAAACATCGCGACCTGCGGCAGCGCCTTATGCACCTCAAAATGGGCGTCATGATTAAAGATGGCGCGCAGCACGCGCCAGGTGGTGTCCGCTTCGCTGGCGCGGTGGAATTTGTTGTTCAGGTTGGCGACGGTGAGATGCACTTTGCCGTCCAGCGTATCCGCCGACGGTGCGACGGTGGCGGCATTCGCCACCCACATCGAGGAGGCAGAGCTGGCCGCGGAAAGCAGGTGTGGCGTCTGCGTGCCCGCTTTTTCCACCACCTGCTCATCCGTGCCGCTAAAACCCAGCTGGCGCAGCACCGCCACGTTCGGGCGCTCCTGCGGCGGGATCACCGCCTGCGGGAAACCGGCATCGGACAGCGCCTTCATTTTCAGCAGCCCCTGCTTCGCCGCCAGCTTCGGGTTCGAAACCTGGAACCGGTGCTTTGTCGAGGCTTCATTCCCGAAGGAGAGCCCGGCATAGTGGTGCGTCAGCCCCACCAGCCCGTCGAAGTTAACCTCACGCGCTTTCATGGGCGTCTCCCTGGGTGAAGTCCAGCCCCGGATTGAGCGTTTCCGGCAGCGTCAGCGACGGGGTTTCGAGGCTTGCCATCGGCCACGCGCAGTAATCAGCGGCATACCACGCGCTGGCGCGATGGTTGCCCGAGGCGCCTACGCCGCCAAACGGCGCGGTGCTCGCCGCCCCGGTCAGCGGTTTGTTCCAGTTCACGATCCCGGCGCGCGCTTCGAGCAGCAGCTGCTCGAACTTCTCGCGGTGCGGCGATATCAGGCCGCTCGACAGGCCGTAGCGGGTATTATTGGCCATCCCGATTGCCGCATCAAAATCGTCATAGCGCCAGACGCACAGCAGCGGGCCAAAGACCTCCTCGTCCGGCACGCCGTCGGCGCCGCTCATCTCAATAATCCCCGGCGTCAGTAACGACGTGCCGGGGGCTACCTGTTTCGGCTCCAGCAGGGTTTTCGCCCCGCGGTTGACGCGATCCTGCCAGGCCTTCAGCACGTTCTGCGCGGCCTGTTCGGAGATCAGCCCGCCAATAAACGGCTGCGGCTCGGCGTCCCACCGGGCGGGCACCAGGCGCGCGCTCACCTCAACCAGACGCTTCAGGAATGCATCCCCCTGCGCGCCGCGCCTGACCAGCAGACGACGCGCGCAGGTGCAGCGCTGCCCTGCGGTAATAAAAGCCGACTGGATAGTCAGGCGCACGGCGGCATCAATATCGTCCGGATCCTCGACGATCAGCGGGTTATTGCCGCCCATCTCCAGCGCCAGAATTTTTTCCGGCTGCCCCGCCAGCTGGCGATGGAGCTGATAGCCCGTTCCGGCACTGCCGGTGAACAGCAGGCCGTCAACGTCGCTCAGCGCGCTCAGCGCCTGACCGGTTTCACGCCCGCCCTGCACCAGGTTCAGCACGCCCGGCGGCAGCCCGGCCTGCTCCCAGAGTTTCACCACCGCTTCGCCGGTTAACGGCGTGAGCTCGCTCGGCTTGAAGATAACGGTATTCCCCGCCAGCAGCGCGGGGACGATATGCCCGTTCGGCAGATGCCCGGGGAAGTTATACGGGCCGAACACCGCCAGCACGCCGTGCGGACGGTGGCGTAGCGTGGCGGCGCCGTCCGGCATCTCGGTATGCTGCTCGCCGGTTCGGGCGTGGTACGCCTTCACCGATATACCGATTTTGTTGATCATCGCCGTGACTTCGGTTGTCGCCTCCCAGCGCGGCTTGCTGGTTTCGGACGCGATGATGCGCGTCAGTTCGGCCTTGTTCGCCTCCAGCAGCGCCGCAAATTTCTCAACCAGCGCCTGGCGCTCGGTGAAAGGCCGTTTCGCCCATGCCGGAAACGCGCGGCGTGCGGCGCGGCAGGCCTGCTCAACCTGTCCGGTGCTGGCGTCGTTTCCCTTCCAGAGCACCTCCTGACCCACCGGATTGGTTTTAATCCGCGCCTCGCCTTCGCCCGTTATCCAGTCGCCGTTAATCCATAATGTCATGCTGTTTTCTCCTCAGGGCAGAGTCGCACCAGGCGAACCGCGTCGCCGGGGTTACATTTCAGGGCATCCAGCTGCGCGGCGGTCAGTACCAGCCGCTCGCAGGTCGGGTTGGTTCGCACCAGCATGGCGCGGAAGTTGGCGTAATTCTCGTTCGATACCAGGCAGGCGGGCCACTCGCCCGGCGCGGGCTGGCCTTCAGAAACCTCAACCAGACGGCTCTTGCGGATGGCGCGCACGCGGTCGATGTCGCATTCCAGCGTGGGGCCGCCGTCGAAGATGTCGACGTAGTTACGGTAGCGAAATCCCTCTTTCTCCAGCACCGCGCGGGCCGGAGCGGTTTGCGGATGGACCTCGCCAATCACCGCCTGCGCCTCCGGCGTTAAGAAATGGGTATAAATAGGATGCTTCGGCATCAGCTCGGCGATAAACGCCTTCTGGCCGGTGCCGCACAGGTAGTCCGCACGGCTGAACTCCATGGAGAAGAAGCGTTCCCCCAGGCTCTCCCAGAACGGCGAGTAGCCCGTCTCGTCGATCACGCCGCGCATCTCGGCAACCACCTTTTCGTTGAAGCGGTCGCGAAAGGCGGCCATGAACATAAAGCGTGATTTGGAAAGCAGATAGCCGTTGCCCTCCTTGCGCCAGTCCGGATCGAGGAAAAGCGTGCAGAGCTCGCTGGCGCCGGTATGGTCATTGCAGAGAAAGAGCGTCGGCAGCGCGTTGTAGACGTTCAGCTCTTTCGTGGCGTGAACCATCGTGCCGACACGGTAGTTGTACCAGGGATCGTTAAGCCCGACGGCCACCTCGATGGCGCAGATCCCCGCCACGGTTCCCGTGTCGGTATCTTCCAGCACGAACACATAGCCCTGTTCGCTCTTTGGCAACGTCCCCTGCCAGGTTTGCAGGGCGCGCTCAATGCGCGCCGACAGCGTTTTTTCATCGGCAGGGAGCGAGGTCAGCCCGCCCCCAGTCTTACCGGCAAGCTGCATAAGCCCGGCGAGATCGCCGTGCGCAACGGGACGGATAACCATCATGATGACACCCCGGCCTTCACCGCTTCGCAGGCCAGCGCAAAACGGTCCAGCCCGGTTCTGACCTCTTCCTCGCTGACGATCAGCGCAGGGGCAAAGCGCACCACGCTGGCACCGGCAATCAGCACCATCACGCCCTGTTTTGCCGCCTCCTGCGAAATCAGCTTCGCCTTGCCGGCAAACTCAGGGGCGAGTTCGCAGCCAATCAGCAGCCCCAGGCCGCGGATCTCTTTAAACAGGCCGGTCTTACTGTTAATGGCATTCAGACGCTCCACAAACCAGTCGTGACGCTGTTTAACACCCTTCAGCACTTCCGGGGTATTGATGATATCCAGAACCTGTCCGGCCACGGCCGTTGCCAGCGGGTTGCCGCCATAGGTGGTGCCGTGCGTGCCCACGGTCATCACGCTGGCGAATTTTTCCGTGGTCAGCATCGCGCCGATCGGGAAGCCGCCGCCCAGCGCTTTGGCCGTCGACAGCACATCCGGGGTTACGCCATAGTGCATGTAGGCGTACAGCTCGCCGGTGCGGCCCACGCCCGTCTGCACTTCGTCAAAAATCAGTACCGCGTTATGACGGTCGCACAGCTCGCGCAGCCCCTGAAGGAACGCCTGCTGCGCGGGCATGACGCCGCCCTCGCCCTGCATGGGCTCCACGATCACCGCGCAGGTGGCGTCGTCAATCAGCTCGCTGGCGGACTGTAAATCGTTGTACACCGCGTGACGGATATCGGGCGGCAGCGGTGCAAAATCCTGCGAATACGAGGGCTGACCGCCCGCGCTGACGGTAAACAGCGTGCGGCCATGGAACGCGTTCCTGAACGCGACGATCCCGCTCTTGTGGGTACCAAATTTATCGTGGGCATACTTACGCGCCAGCTTCAGCGCCGCTTCGTTAGCTTCCGCCCCGGAGTTACAGAAAAAGACTTTTTCTGCAAACGTGGCGTCGATCAGCTTCTTCGCCAGACGCAGCGCGTGCTCGTTGGTATACCCGTTGCCGGTATGCCAGAACTTCGCCGCCTGATCGTTCAGCGCCTGACGCAGCGCCGGGTTCGCATGGCCCAGCGCATTTACCGCAATGCCACCCGCAAAGTCGATGTACTCCTTGCCCTGCTGATCCCACAGGCGCGAGCCTTCCCCACGTACCGGAATAAAAGCCGCCGGAGCGTATACCGGCATCATCCATTCATCGAAATTTTCACGCGTAATTGACAGAGACATAGCGACCTCATCCGGTAAATAAAAGGTTGTTTAAATGTTAAATAATTGAGTGTTTGCACTGTGAATGTAGATTGCAGCGTTCGTGCCAGCCAGCGATAAAAATGCATAAAAGGGAGGAGGTAACAGAATATCAACGGGTTAGAATATGGAGTTATTCACTGTTAATGCATAATAAGTGAATATTTTTACGGTAAGCGGCGCTTTGCGGCATGAAAACAAGAAAGAGTATGCAGAAGCCAAATATAATTCTGGAATTGTGATCGCTCGCGAAATTTATTGGTTATTTACGCCCTGTCAGAGAGCAACGCGCGTTGAAATGGTGCAAATATTGCACCACCGGCATTATCTGTCGCAGTAATTGGGCGAAGCGGATAACAGACGACGCAAATTCTGCTACCATCCTTCCACTATTCACCTTGCATTGGCAGCGACTATGAAATTTGTCTCTTTTAATATCAACGGCCTGCGTGCCCGCCCTCATCAGCTTCAAGCGATTGTTGAGCAACATCAGCCAGATGTGATCGGCCTGCAGGAGACAAAAGTTCACGACGATATGTTCCCTCTCGAAGAGGCAGCAAAGCTGGGCTATAACGTCTTTTACCACGGACAGAAAGGCCACTACGGCGTTGCGCTACTGACTAAAGACACGCCGGTTTCGGTGCGTCGTGGCTTCCCGGGCGACGGGGAAGAGGCGCAGCGCCGCATCATCATGGCGGAAATTCCTTCCGCACTGGGCAACATTACCGTTATCAACGGCTATTTCCCGCAGGGTGAAAGCCGCGATCATGAAACCAAATTCCCGGCCAAGGCGAAGTTTTACCAGGACCTGCAAAACTACCTGGCAACGGAGCTTAAAAAAGAGAATCCGGTGCTGATCATGGGCGACATGAACATCAGCCCGACGGATCTGGATATCGGCATTGGCGAAGAGAACCGCAAGCGCTGGCTGCGCACCGGTAAATGCTCCTTCCTGCCGGAAGAGCGCGAGTGGATGGAGCGCCTGCTCGGCTGGGGCCTGGTGGATACCTTCCGTAATGCCAACCCGGAAACGCAGGACCGCTTCTCGTGGTTTGACTACCGCTCGAAAGGCTTCGATGACAACCGCGGCCTGCGCATCGATCTGCTTCTTGCCAGTTCGCCGCTGGCCGAGCGCTGCATCGAAACCGGAATCGACTATGACATCCGCAGCATGGAAAAGCCGTCCGACCATGCGCCCGTATGGGCAACGTTCAAGCTGTAACTTCCGGTGAACGTAAAAAAATCCATTCTCCTGTGCGCCCTTACGGGCGCATTTGTTTCGATCGTTGTTTTGCTTCCTCCGGGCACCCTCACCCTCGACGCGTTAAAAATGCACCAGCAAACGTTGCTCGCTCGGGTGGAGCAGGCGCCCGTTCAGAGTGCGCTGTTCTATTTTGCGGTTTACGTCGCGGTCTCCGCGCTGTCGATACCCGGCGCGGCCCTTCTGACGCTGCTCGGCGGGGCGCTGTTCAGCCTGTGGGAGGCGGTGCTGCTGGTTTCATTTGCCTCAACGCTCGGCGCGACGCTTGCCATGCTCGCCAGCCGCTACCTGCTGCGCAACGGGGTTCAGCGGCGCTTTGCCGCCCAGATGCAAACGATCGATGCGGGAATGGCGCGCGACGGCGCGCGCTACCTTTTTGCCCTGCGCCTGATGCCGCTGTTCCCCTTTTTTCTGGTCAACCTGCTGATGGGGCTGACCAGGATTACGGTGCGTCGCTACTGGTGGGTAAGCCAGCTTGCCATGCTGCCCGCCACCGTCATCTATCTGAACGCGGGACGCGAGCTGGGGAAACTCGCCTCGCTGCGCGATATTCTGTCGCCGGGATTGCTGTTCGCCTTTACACTATTAGGGCTATTACCGCTGGTCACTCGCTGGCTGTTTTCCCGTTACAACCCTTCGAATAAAAAGTGAGGCATTATGCGCCGGGTGCGTTTTTGCGCGTTTCTGACTGGCCTGCTGCTGGCAACGTCTGCCGCTGCCGCAGAGGGCTGGCAGACCATTCAACAGCAGGCTAAAGGGCAGACCGTCTGGTTTAACGCCTGGGGCGGCGATGGGGCCGTTAACCGCTATCTCGACTGGGTAAGCGGCGAAATGAAAACGCACTACGCCATTAACCTTAAGATCGTTCATCTGGCCGATGCCGCCGACGCGGTGAAACGGATCCAGACGGAACGGGCCGCGGGACGCGGCAGCAACGGGTCGGTGGATCTGCTCTGGGTGAACGGCGAAAATTTCCGCACGCTGAAAGAGGCAAACCTGCTGCTCAGCGGCTGGGCGCAGACCCTGCCCAACTGGCGCTACGTCGATACCCGTAAGCCGGTGACGGAAGATTTTGCCGTCCCGACCGACGGGGCGGAATCACCGTGGGGCGGCGCGCAGCTGACCTTTATCGCCCGGAAAGCGAGCATGCCGACGCCTTTGGCAGATCCGCAGGCGCTGCTGGCCTACGCGCAGCAGCACCCTGGCAAGGTGAGCTATCCGCGCCCGCCGGATTTTACCGGCACCGCGTTTCTTGAGCAGCTGCTTTTAACGCTGACCGCCCGCCCGGACGCGTTAAAAAAAGCGCCTGACGGCACCTTTGCCCAGGTCACCGCCCCGCTGTGGGCCTATCTTGATATCCTGCACCCCCTGCTCTGGCGCGAAGGGAACGATTTTCCCGCCTCGCCCGCGCGCATGGATACCCTTCTCGCCAGCGGCAGCCTTAACCTGTCGCTGACCTTCAACCCCGCTCACGCGCGGCAAAAGGTGGCGAACGGTGAACTGCCTGCCGACAGCTACAGCTTCGGCTTTCGTCAGGGCATGCTCGGCAACGTCCATTTTGTCGCTATCCCGGCAAATGCCGGCGCGAGCGCGGGCGCAAAAGTCGTGGCGAACTTTCTGCTTTCACCGCAGGCGCAGATCCGCAAAGCCGATCCTGCCGTCTGGGGTGACCCGAGCGTGCTGGATGCCGACAGGCTGCCTGCGGATGAGGCAAAACGGCTTCGTCTATTTACGCCCGCTGGCACTCCTGACGTGCTTCCCGAACCGCACGCCGCCTGGGTTAACGCCCTGGAGCAGGAATGGCTTCGCCGCTACGGTACCCGCTAGCCGGGCTGGCGTGGGCTGCTATGGCAGCCATCTATCTGCCGCTGCTTCCCGCCAGCGGAATGCTGCTCGCACCGGCGTTTTCCCCCGCCGGCTGGGCGGCGCTGTTTGCCGACCCGCAGCTGCCGCAGGCGCTGGCTGCCACGCTGGTTTCATCGCTTATCGCGACGCTGGGCTCTCTGTTCATCGCCCTGAGCCTGCTTGCGCTTCTCTGGCCGGGTGAAGGCTGGCAGCGCCTGACCGCCCGCCTGCCGTGGCTGTTAGCCGTGCCGCACGTCGCCTTCGCCACCAGCGCGCTGCTGCTGTTCGCCGAAGGGGGCGCGTTTTACCGGATGTGCACGCTCTGCTCGCCGCAGCTGGACCGCTACGGTATCGGGCTTGGGCTTACGCTCGCGGTCAAAGAGAGCGCGTTCGTCCTGTGGGCGCTGTACGCCGCGCTGCCTGAAAAGCGTCTCGCTCAGCAGAAGATTGTGCTGCATACCCTGGGCTACGGACGGATGCAGGCACTCTGCTGGCTGATAATCCCGGCAATCGCCCCCGCGCTGGGCGCCGTGATGCTGGCGGTGCTCGCCTGGTCGCTTTCCGTGGTGGACGTGGCGATCGTGCTCGGGCCGGGCAATCCGCCCACGCTGGCGGTGCTGGCCTGGCAGTGGCTTACCCAGGGCGATGCGCAGCAGCAGATAAAGGGAACGTTGCTGTGCCTGGCGCTGCTCCTGCTGCTGGCCGCGCTGGCCGCGGCGGGATACGGCCTCTGGGCCGCATGGCGGCGCTCGCAGCCTGACGTCTCGGGGCGTCGTCGTGCTTCGCACAGCGCGTTGCCCGCGCGGACCCTTGGCGGATTACTGCCGCTGTGCGGCGCGCTTTGTGCCATTGTCCTGCTGATGCTGGCGGGTCGGGACGACGTCGGCCCGGTCAGCGACAGCCTGTCTCTGGGGCTGCTGTCCAGCCTGCTTGCGCTGGCGCTCCTCTTTCTCTGGCTTGAGTGGGGACCGCCGCGCGGCGCGCGGTGGATCTGGCTGCCGCTTGCGCTTCCCGCACTGCCGCTTGTGTCCGGACAGTATGCCGTTGCGCTGCGGCTGGGCATCGACGGTCAGTACGCCGCCGTGCTCTGGAGCCATTTGCTCTGGGTTATCCCGTGGATGCTTCTGGTGCTGCAGCCGGCCTGGCGCAGGCTCGATCCCCGCCTGATCCTGACCGCCAGAACGCTGGGATGGGGGCAGGCGAAAATTTTCTGGTTAGTGAAATGCCCCCTGATGGTTCGTCCGGCCCTGCTGGCCTTTGCCACCGGATTTTCCGTGAGCATGGCGCAGTACATGCCCACCCTCTGGCTGGGGGCTGGACGCTTCGCCACGCTGACGACGGAGGCGGTTGCCCTCAGCAGCGGCGGCAGCGTTCCGGTTCTGGCGTCCCGGGCGCTGGGCCTGCTGCTGTTGACCAGCAGCGTATTCGCCCTTGCCGCGCTGCTCTCGCGGCTCGCAGGCCGCTACCGACAAGGATTACGTTAATGCTGAACGTGAAAAATCTCACCATCTCCCCCCTGTTTCATGATGTGAACTTCAGCGTCCCGGCGGGTGAGATCGTGACGCTGATGGGACCATCCGGCAGCGGCAAATCGACCCTTTTTTCCTGGATGGTGGGGGCATTGTCCGCTGATTTTAAGGCGCACGGCGAGCTGTGGCTGAACGATCGTCGCTGCGATACCCTCGCCGTGGAAGCGCGCGGGATCGGCATCCTGTTTCAGGATGCCCTGCTGTTTGACGCCTTCAGCGTCGGGCAAAACCTGATGCTGGCGCTGCCGGCGCGCGTCGCCGGGCGCGCACGACGCCAGGCGGTAGAGCAGGCCCTGGCGTCAGCCGGGCTGGCAAACCACTACACCAGCGATCCGGCCACCCTGTCCGGCGGCGAGCGCGCCCGGGTCAGCCTGCTGCGCGCCCTGCTCGCCGAGCCGCAGGCGCTGCTGCTCGACGAGCCGTTCAGCCGCCTTGATAAAGCGCTGCGCGCGTCATTTCGCGCCTGGGTATTTGAGGTGGCTCGCCAGCGCGCTATTCCGGTGGTGCTGGTCACGCACGATGAGGACGATATTCCCCCCGGCGGGCAGGTGATTGAAATTTCTCGCTGGCAATAATGTGCTAACGCAATGTTTTTGGCGGCAGGAGAGACGACAATGCCATCCCCTTTTAATGACGTCAGGTTTTTCGATGAAACGTGTTTCTCAACTGACCGCGCTGGCCCTGCTCTGCGGCCTCGCCTCACTCTCCTCCACGGCGGCTGATATGCCCCACGCCCTCACGCTGGCCCAGCTACAGGCACAGAACGGCGCGGTAATCGATACGCGTATCAGCGCGTTCTACAACGGCTGGCCGCAACCCCTGAGCGGAACGTCCGGACATGAGCCCGCCGCGCTTAATCTCTCCGCCAGCTGGCTTGGGGCGATGAGCGATGACCAGCTCAGCGGCTGGGCAACGCGGCATCGTCTTTCGCCGGACGCGCCAATTGCGCTCTATGGCAGCGATGAAGACAACCGGGCCGTCAAAGCGCGGCTGGAAAACGCGGGCTTTAGCCGCATCACCACCCTGAGCGATGCCCTGCAGCAGGCCGATCGCCTGCAGCGGCTGGCGCACTTCGAGCAGCTGGTCTATCCGCAGTGGATCCACCGGCTACAGCAGGGCAAACCGGTTACTGCCGCACCGGCAGGCGACTGGAAGGTGATTGAGGCCGGATGGGGCGCGCCAAAGCTGTATCTGCTGAGCCATATTCCCGGCGCGGGCTACATCGACACCAACGAAGTGGAAAGCGAGCCGCTGTGGAATAAAGTCTCTGACGAGGCGCTGAAAGCGATGCTGGCGAAGCACGGGATCCGTCACGATACCACCGTCATTCTGTACGGTCGTGACGTCTATGCCGCCGCGCGCGTGGCGCAGATTATGCTCTACGCGGGCGTGAAGGATGTGCGCATTCTGGACGGCGGCTGGAGGGCGTGGTCCGACGCAAACCTGCCCGTTGAACGCGGTACGCCTGCAAGCGTGAAGCCAGCCCCTGATTTTGGCGCGCCGATCCCGGGCCAGCCCCAGCTGATGGTGGATATGGATCGGGCCCGCGGGATGCTGCACCGTCAGGATGCGTCGCTGGTGAGCATTCGCTCCTGGCCGGAATTCACCGGCGAAACCAGCGGCTACAGCTATATCAAGCCGAAAGGTGAAATTGCCGGCGCGCGCTGGGGCCACGCGGGCAGCGACGCGACCCACATGGAAGACTTCCACAACCCGGACGGCACCATGCGCAGCGCCGACGATATCGCCGCCATGTGGAAAACGTGGAATATCCTGCCGGAACAGCACGTTGCGTTTTACTGTGGTACCGGCTGGCGCGCCTCTGAAGCCTTTATGTACGCCCGCGCCATGGGCTGGCAGAACGTCGCGGTCTATGACGGAGGCTGGTACGAATGGAGTAGCCATCCGCAAAACCCGGTCTCCCGCGGCGAGCGAGGCCCCGAGAGTTCACGCTAGCGGTTGAGCGATCTCAGCGTCGCGTAACCGCTCCAGACGCGCGTTGTGGTGGTCAGCCAGCACAGCGCGCCAAACGCCCAGGCAAACAGCGTGAAGTGCGCCGGAAACAGGCAGCACAGCACAAACAGCGCGATGGTCTCCGTCCCTTCCGTCAAACCTCCGATGTAATAAAACGACTTGTGCGCATAGCCTGGATTATCAATATCGTGTTTCGCGGCCAGCGCGGCGAAGGCGAGGAAGCTGCTGCCCGTGCCGATAAACGCGAACAGCAGCCAGGCGGCGGCCAGCGCATTTTCAGCCGGTGCAGCCAGCGCAAAGCCAAACGGCACCAGGGCGTAAAACAGGAAGTCGAGGGCGATATCAAGAAATCCTCCCGCGTCCGTCAGGCCGCGTCGACGCGCCAGCGCGCCGTCCAGCCCATCCAGCAGCCGGTTCAGCACAATGGCGACCAGCGCCGCCGGGTACCAGCCAAGCGCCAGAAAGGGCAGCGCCAGCGCGCCTGCGGCAAACCCGACGAGCGTTAACCCGTCGGGCGTGATAAACGGCTTATCCAGCGCGGCAGCCAGCTGGTTAAGCCCAGGCTTCAGCCGGGGGTGCAGATGTTTATCCAGCATGCGGTTTTCCTTTAAACGTGGCGCACAGCCCCTGAGCCGGAATATCGAGTACCGCATTGAAGCGGGCGGACAGGTTCTGAAACGCAATCAGGGCCGTCATTTCGGTGATAGCGTCCTGCGTAAAGTGGCGCTTTAGCTGGCTTTTAATGCTTTCATCGACACGAGGCGGCGTGGCGGTGACCGCTTCCGCAAAGGCCAGCGCGGCGCGCTCCTCCTCGCTGAACAGGGTGGACGTTTGCCAGTCGCTAACGGCCTGCACTTTATCCAGCGCCCCGCTCCGCTCGGCCAGACGCAGGCTGTTGGCATCGATACAAAATGCGCAGTGGCAAATCTGCGAGACGCGGGTCATCAGCAGCGATCGCAGCGCCGGGGACAAACGCGCCTGGCGCCGCTCCAGATAGCCGACAAACAGCGCCACCAGCCAGAAAAGACGCGGCATGCGCCCCCACCAGCGGGTGGGATTAAGCACCGCGCCAAAATGTTTTTTCTGCATGGCGGCAATGGGCTTGAGGCTGGCGGGAAGGGATTCAATGGGGGCAACCCAGGCGGATGTCTCTTTCACCTGATTCTCCTGATGACTGGACTCTTTGAAAGGGGACGATAATAAGTCGTTTTCCGCTATTAATTATTGACGAACATGCTGAAAACACTCGATGTTGTTGCGGCCATCCTCGAAAAAGAGGGCAAAATTTTACTGGCGCAGCGTCCAGCCCATGCCGATCAGCCCGGAATGTGGGAATTTGCAGGGGGCAAGGTTGAAGCCGGTGAGACCCAGCCACAGGCGCTGATCCGCGAACTGCGTGAAGAACTCGGCATTGAGGCCGTACCCGCGCGGTACGTGGCAAGCCACCAGCGGGAGGTGTCGCAGCGCCTGATCCATCTCCACGCGTGGCACGTGCCCGACTTTAGCGGCGAGATCAGGGCGCATTACCACTCGGCACTGGTGTGGTGCACGCCGGAAGAGGCTTTCGCCTATAATTTAGCCCCGGCGGATATTCCGCTGCTTGAGGCGTTTATTCTTTTACGCGACGCCAGACCAGCGGGTTCGTACTGATGGTGCGCTCATCGCGCTGGCACTGCAGCAGCACGCCCTCCGCCCTGACCACCGCGCCTTCTGAGTAGTTTTGATCCTGATAGATACAGCACTGATTGCACGGCTGGGCACGCTGGCCGCCGCTGCTAAAGACCTCCGGCGGCACGTTAACCTCGACATCCGGTCGAAAGCGGTCAGCCTGCGCGGCTGCGGATAACGTCAAACATAGCGCGGCCATTGCGTAACGGTTCATAGACTTTATTTCCTTTGCATCGTTTATATCTATAACGGTAGATCGGGACGGGATCTTTAATTTATCGCATCATCGCTTTTGGTTATGACGCGCGCCTCGTCATTAATTTCCCTTTCGGGCTGCATTTCTGCTTGCCTCTCAAAGCGGTGCGGGTGGTATAGTCAAAAAAACGACACAAAACATCTACGCCACGCGCATAAAATATTATAAGAGGTTCTTATATCTATGGATCAGACACGCTCTCTGGAAAGCTTCCTTGCCCACGTTCAGCAGCGCGACCCGCACCAAAGCGAGTTTGCCCAGGCCGTTCGTGAAGTGATGACCACCCTGTGGCCCTTCCTTGAAGAAAATCCGCGTTACCGCCAGATGGCGCTGCTCGAACGTCTGGTGGAGCCCGAGCGCGTGATCCAGTTCCGCGTGGCATGGGTGGACGACCGCAATCAGGTGCAGGTGAACCGCGCGTGGCGCGTGCAGTTTAACTCCGCCATTGGGCCGTTTAAGGGCGGAATGCGCTTCCACCCTTCGGTGAACCTGTCGATCCTTAAATTCCTCGGCTTCGAGCAGACCTTCAAAAACGCGCTCACTACCCTGCCGATGGGCGGCGGAAAAGGCGGCAGTGATTTCGATCCTAAAGGTAAAAGCGAAGGTGAAGTGATGCGCTTCTGCCAGGCGCTGGTTACCGAACTCTATCGCCACCTTGGCCCGGACACCGACGTACCTGCCGGAGATATCGGCGTGGGCGGGCGTGAAGTGGGCTTTATGGCCGGGATGATGAAAAAGCTTTCCAACAACAGCGCCTGCGTCTTTACCGGCAAAGGCCTGTCGTTTGGCGGCAGCCTGATTCGCCCTGAAGCGACGGGCTACGGCCTGGTCTATTTCACCGAAGCGATGCTCAAGCGTCACGGGCTGAGCTTTGAGGGGATGCGCGTGGCGGTCTCCGGCTCCGGCAACGTCGCGCAGTACGCTATCGAGAAAGCGATGGCGTTCGGCGCGCGCGTGGTTACCGCCTCCGACTCCAGCGGTACCGTGGTGGATGAAGCCGGCTTTACGGCAGAAAAACTGGCGCGCCTGTGCGACATTAAAGCCAGCCGCGACGGCCGCGTGGCAGATTATGCCCGCGAGTTTGGCCTGACCTATCTGGAAGGTAAACAGCCGTGGGGCGTGCCGGTGGATATCGCCCTGCCGTGCGCAACGCAAAACGAGCTGGACGTGGAGGCCGCCCGTACGTTGATTAGCAATGGCGTAAAAGCGGTCGCGGAAGGGGCGAACATGCCTACCACCATCGAAGCGACAGACCTGTTCCTCGACGCGGGCGTGCTGTTTGCGCCGGGCAAGGCGGCGAACGCGGGCGGCGTGGCAACGTCCGGCCTGGAAATGGCGCAGAACGCCGCAAGAATGGGCTGGAAGGCAGAGAAAGTGGATGCCCGCCTGCATCACATCATGCTTGATATTCACCATGCCTGCGTGGAGTACGGCGGCGAGGCCTCGCAGACCAACTACGTGCGCGGCGCGAACATTGCCGGGTTCGTGAAGGTGGCGGATGCAATGATTGGGCAGGGTGTGATTTAAGTTTTATCGTGCGGCCGGGGCCCCTCACCCCGGCCCTCTCCCACGGGGAGAGGGAAAAAACGGGCGTATCAGGCCGCGCTCTTTTTCTTCTTAAACGGTTTCTTCGCACCGCCGCCCGGCGCCACCATTCCCCTGAACCGCTTCACCGGCGTGCTGCGCGCCTGGTCAATCAGCTGGTAAAGCGTCCCGACCAGCGGCTGCATAAAGTCCTGGTAACGGCACTGCTTTTCGCTGATTTGCGTCAGCACCGACTCCCAGTGCGCCGTCATGTCCGGCCTTGCCGCAAGCTCAGGAAGGGAATGTATGAGCGCCCGGCCCGGTTCCGTTGAGTGGATGTAACGTCCCTTTTTCTCCAGGAAACCGCGCTTGAACAGCAGTTCAATGATCCCTGCTCGCGTCGCTTCCGTACCCAGCCCGTCGGTCGCGCGAAGGATCTTCTTCAGATCTTTATCCTGCACAAAGCGGGCGATCCCGGTCATGGCGGACAGCAGCGTCGCGTCGGTGAAGTGCCGCGGCGGCTGGGTCTGACGCTCTATCACTTCGCCCTTCTCACACAATAGCTCATCGTCTTTAGCCACCACCGGCAGCGGCGTGCCGTCGTTCTCCTCGTCACGCTCTTTGTTGCCAAGCAGGGTGCGCCAGCCCGCTTCCGCCAGAAAACGTGCTTTGGCAATAAATTTGCCTTTGGCGATGTCCAGCTCAATGACGCACTTGCGAAACACCGCGTCCGGGCAGAACTGCATCAGGTACTGACGGGCAATCAGGTTATAGACCTTCGCTTCGTTGTCGGTCAGGTTGACGCTGCTGGCGCGCGCCGTCGGGATAATCGCGTGGTGGGCATCGACTTTTTTATCGTCCCAGCAGCGGTTATGGGTGTCCGGGTTAACGACCGGCTGAGGAAGCAGATCCGGCGCGTGCACGCCGATGGCGTTCATCACCGCGTGGCGTCCGGCAAAATGTTCTTCCGGGAGATAGCGGCTGTCCGAACGCGGATAGGTGATAAGCTTATGGGTTTCGTAGAGCTTCTGGCAGATATCGAGCACGTTCTGCGCGCTCAGGCCAAATTTTTTGGCGGCCTCAATCTGTAACGCCGACAGGGAGAACGGCAGCGGCGCGGGTTCTGATTCCCGTTTATCGTTATAGCTGGTGACAATAGCGGGCTGGCCGGTAATGCGGTTGACCACGTGCTCCGCCAGGGGGCGATGCAGCAGGCGTCCCTCTTCGTTCTGATACGATTCACAGGCATCGCTCGGCTGCCAGACGGCGGTAAAGCGTTCGTCTTTCGGCGTGACGATATGCGCTTTAACCTCAAAGAAGTCTTTCGCGACGAAATTCTCGATCTCTTCGTCACGACGCACCACCAGGCCCAGCACCGGGGTCTGCACGCGGCCCACGGAGAGCACGCCCTGATAGCCCGCATTGCGCCCCAGGATCGTGTAGGCGCGGGTCATGTTGATCCCGTACAGCCAGTCGGCGCGCGCCCGCGCCAGCGCAGAAACGCACAGCGGAATAAACTCGCTGTTGGCGCGCAGGCGCGAAATCGCGCGCTCAACCGCCTGCGGGTTGAGGTCGTTGATCAGGCAGCGCTGCACCTGCTGGCGTTTCTCAGGTGCCAGCTCAAGATAGTCCAGCACCTCGTCCACCAGCAGCTGCCCTTCCCTGTCCGGGTCACCCGCGTGGACAACCTCCGTCGCCTCATGCAGAAAGCGCTTAATGACGTTGAGCTGTTTGGTGACGGAAGGTCGGGGTTGCAGGCGCCACTTTTCCGGGACAATCGGCAAATCGCTGAGGTTCCAGCGGGCATAGCGGCTGTCGTAGACATCCGGCTGCGCCTGCTCAAGCAGGTGGCCGATGCACCAGGTGACCACCTGCCCGTTACCGCATTCGATAAAGCCGTCGCCTTTGCGATGCGGCTTAGGCAGCACGTCGGCGATGGCGCGCGCCAGGCTCGGCTTTTCGGCAATAAACAACCGCATCGAATTAACGGATCTCAATCATCGGGCGGCCGCCGCGGGCGGTTACCAGCTCGCCGATGGCCGTCAGGGTAATACCAAACTCGGCGGCCGTCGCCTGCACGTCAGCTTCCGCTTCCGGGGTGACCGCCAGCAGCAGGCCGCCGGAGGTTTGCGGATCGCACAGCAGGTTGCGCCATTCTTCAGGCATCTCGCCCATCAGGTGGCCGTAGCTGGCGAAGTTGCGCTGCGTACCGCCCGGCACCGCGCCCTGGGCAATGTACTCCTCCACGCCCGGCAGCTTCGGCACGTCCTGATACCAGATCTGCGCCTGCACGCCCGCCCCCAGGCACACTTCGGACAGGTGCCCGAGCAGACCAAAACCGGTCACGTCGGTCATGGCCTTCACGCCGTCGATACTCGCGAACGCCGCACCCGCGAGGTTCATCTGGCACATGACTTCTGTAGCCAGACCTTTGTGCTCGGGCTTCAGCAGGGATTTTTTCTCGGCGGTGGTCAGCACGCCAATGCCCAGCGGCTTGGTCAGGTACAGCTTGCAGCCCGCCTGCGCGGTGCTGTTACGCTTCACGCGCTCGGTCGGCACTACGCCGGTAACGGCCAGGCCGAAGATCGGCTCAGGTGCATCGATAGAGTGACCGCCGGCCAGCGCGATCCCCGCCTGCTGACAGGCAAAGCGTCCGCCTTCAATCACGTCGCGGGCGATTTCCGGCGGGATGGTGTTGATAGGCCAGCCCAGAATAGCGATCGCCATGATGGGCTTACCGCCCATCGCGAAGATATCGCTGATGGCGTTGGTAGCCGCAATTCGGCCGAAGTCGAACGGGTTGTCGACGATCGGCATAAAGAAATCGGTGGTGCTGATAATGCTGGTGCCGTTACCTAAGTCATAAACCGCTGCATCGTCACGCGTTTCGTTACCGACAAGCAGGTTCGGGTCGACAAACTTCGCCTGTTCACTGTGCAGGATGGTTTCCAGCACTTTTGGGGAAATTTTACAACCGCAACCGGCTCCGTGGCTGTATTGCGTTAAACGAATGGTTTGCTCGCTCATGGACATCTCCTGTCATTGCAATCGCGCTATGGTAGCGCTCATTCCATAAAGAGGTAAGTATGACTGTCTGAATTCTGCGGCGGATGCTCAGAATCCAGACAGTTTAGCGCGTGGGATTAAAAACGGCTGACGAAAGGCGTGGTGTCCGGCACGCTAATGGTGCTGGACGCTTTAAGCTGCGGGGTACCGAGGTAGAGGAAACCGACAATTTTATCGTGCTCACCGCAGGAGAACCCTTCCCGCACGGCGGCGCTTTCGGTCAGCGGACCGGTACGCCAGATGCCGTTAAAGCCCTGCGCGACGGCGGCCATCTGCATCGCCATCACGGCGCAGCCGGCGGACATTTCCTGCTCCCAGACCGGCACCTTATGATCGGCCCTGCACTTCGCAACCACGGCAACGATCATCGGCGCGCGGAACGGCGCGTTGCGGGCTTTATCAATGCCCTTTTCATCCTGACCGGCGGCTACAGCGCCCTGCTCCAGCAGCTGGCTGAAGCGATCGCGTCCTTCGCCTTCAATGATAAAGAAGTGCCACGGCTGTAAGGTGCCATGGTCCGGCGCACGCATTCCGGCACGCAGAATGTTTTCCAGCTGCTCGCCGACCGGTGCCGGTTCAGCCAGGCGGGAAGCGCTACGACGGTTAACAAGCAGTTCTAGTGCGTCCATTGGTTAACTCCTTTCTTGAAATTTACTCACAAAATTAACACGACAGCAGAATTTGTTACAGCGTGGCAGGCGATTCCTGCTGACAAGTGGCGGTTGGGTCATTACGATAACCGCACATTACCGTCCCGTGGCGACGGAAACAGTCATTTTCTGGTTAGGGAGAATACATGCGAACCCTTTGGCGAATCTTTGCCGGTTTCTTTAAATGGACGTGGCGACTGCTCAACTTCGTCCGCAACCTGGTGATGAATATCTTCTTCATCTTCCTGGTACTGGTCTGCGCAGGTATCTGGATGCATCTCAGCAGCGCCAGCCAGTCGCAGAACTCGACGCGCGGCGCGCTGCTCCTCGATATCACCGGGGTAATTGTCGATAAGCCCTCCACCAGCAACCGTCTGGGCGTGATTGGCCGCCAGCTGTTCGGCGCAACGTCTGACCGCCTGCAGGAAAACTCCCTGTTTGATATCGTCGACACGATCCGTCAGGCCAAAGACGATCGCAACATTACCGGTATCGTGCTGGATCTGAAAGATTTTGCCGGTGCCGATCAGCCTTCGATGCAGTACATCGGTAAAGCGCTGCGCGAATTCCGCGACAGCGGTAAACCGGTGATTGCCGTCGGCGATAGCTACACGCAGGGGCAATATTATCTGGCGAGCTTTGCTAACAAAATCTGGCTCTCTCCGCAGGGCACGGTCGACCTGCATGGCTTTGCCACGAACGGTCTGTACTACAAATCGCTGCTCGACAAGCTGAAGGTCACCACCCACGTCTTCCGCGTCGGGACCTATAAGTCTGCCGTAGAGCCGTTTATCCGCGATGATATGTCCCCGGCGGCCCGTGAAGCGGACAGCCGCTGGATCGGCGAGCTGTGGCAGAACTACCTCGGCACCATTGCCGCTAACCGTCAGATGACCCCTGAACAGATCTTCCCGGGCGCGCGCGGCGTGCTGGACGGTCTGCGTAAGGTGGATGGCGATACGGCGAAATACGCGCTCGACAACAAGCTGGTCGATAGTCTGGGCTCCAGCGCCGAGATTGAAAAAGCGCTCACCAAACAGTTCGGCTGGAGTAAAGAAGACAAAAACTACAGCGCCATCAGCATGTATGACTACGCGGCGAAAAAACCGGACGACAGCGGCGACAGCGTTGCAGTGGTGTTTGCTAACGGTGCCATCATGGACGGTCAGGAAACGCCGGGGAACGTGGGCGGAGATACCACCGCCTCGCAGATCCGCGATGCCCGCCTCGATCCTAAAGTGAAGGCGATTGTCCTGCGCGTAAACAGCCCTGGCGGCAGCGTCAGCGCCTCAGAGGTGATCCGTGCGGAGCTGGCCGCCGCCCGCGCCGCGGGTAAACCGGTTGTTGTTTCCATGGGCGGCATGGCGGCGTCCGGGGGATACTGGATCTCAACGCCTGCTAACTACATCGTCGCTAACCCGAGCACCCTGACCGGCTCGATTGGCATCTTCGGGGTTATCAACACCGTTGAAAACAGCCTGGACTATCTTGGCGTTCATACCGATGGCGTTTCCACCTCACCGCTGGCCGACGTGTCCGTGACGAAATCGCTGCCGCCTGAGGTGTCTGAGATGATGCAGCTCAGCATTGAGAGCGGCTATAAGCGCTTTATCACGCTGGTTGCTGATTCCCGTAAAAAGACGCCAGATCAGATCGACCAGATTGCTCAGGGCCACGTCTGGACAGGCCAGGACGCAAAAAGCAACGGTCTGGTAGACAGCCTGGGTGACTTTGATGATGCGGTGAAGAAAGCAGCAGAGCTGGCCAAACTGAAGCAGTGGCACGTGGACTACTATCAGGACGAACCTACGTTCTTCGATATGGTGATGGACAGCATGTCTATCTCCGTACGCGCCATGCTGCCGGAAGCGCTTCAGGCTTACCTGCCTGCGCCTGTTGCCACGGCAGCGAAAGCGATGAAGGCGGAAGGCGACAAGCTCGCGGCCTTTAACGATCCACAAAGTCGTTACGCGTTCTGCCTGACCTGCGCGAACGTCCGTTAAAACCCGTCCCCTCTTCCCGCGAAGAGGGGATTTTTTCTTTTGAAGAACAAGAACTCACTACCATGCAGAAGAAATCAATTTATGTCGCCTATACCGGCGGTACCATCGGTATGCAGCGCTCTGAAAATGGCTATATCCCGGTTTCCGGCCACCTGCAGCGCCAGCTGGCGCTGATGCCCGAATTCCATCGCCCGGAAATGCCGGACTTCACCATCCACGAATACGAGCCGCTGATGGACTCCTCCGACATGACGCCGGAAGACTGGCAGCATATTGCGGATGACATTAAAGCCCATTATGACCAGTACGACGGCTTCGTGATCCTGCACGGCACCGACACCATGGCGTTTACCGCCTCGGCGCTCTCCTTCATGCTGGAGAACCTGAGCAAGCCGGTCATCGTGACGGGCTCGCAGATCCCGCTGGCGGAACTGCGTTCAGACGGGCAGATCAACCTGCTTAACTCCCTGTACGTTGCGGCCAACTACCCGATCAATGAAGTGTCGCTGTTCTTCAACAACCGCCTTTACCGCGGCAACCGCACCACCAAAGCGCACGCCGACGGCTTTGACGCGTTTGCCTCACCGAACCTGCAGCCGCTGCTGGAAGCGGGTATCCATATCCGTCGTCTGGGCACGCCGCCTGCGCCAAACACCGCGGGCGAGCTGATTGTTCACCCGATCACCCCGCAGCCGATTGGCGTGGTGACGATTTATCCGGGCATCTCCGCCGACGTGGTGCGCAACTTCCTGCGCCAGCCGGTGAAGGCGCTGATCCTGCGCTCCTATGGCGTGGGTAACGCGCCGCAAAACGGTGAGTTCCTGAAGGAGCTACAGGAGGCAAGCGATCGCGGAATTGTGGTGGTCAACCTCACCCAGTGTATGTCCGGTAAGGTCAACATGGGCGGCTACGCCACCGGTAATGCCCTGGCGCACGCGGGCGTTATCAGCGGTTTCGATATGACCGTTGAGGCAACCCTGACTAAACTTCACTATTTACTGAGTCAGGATCTGGATATAGATTCCATTCGCCGCGCGATGATGCAAAACCTGCGCGGTGAGCTGACGCCGGACGAATAAGGAGTTCCCATGAAGCAACGCGCCCTGTTACTGGTCGATTTGCAAAATGATTTCTGTGCGGGCGGCGCGCTGGCCGTCGCCGAAGGTGACAGCACCGTGGACGTGGCAAACACGCTGATTGACTGGTGCAAAGCCCGCGGCGAAGCGGTGGTCGCAAGCCAGGACTGGCATCCGGCAAACCACGGCAGCTTTGCCAGCCAGCATAACGTTGAGCCTTTCACTCAGGGCGAACTCGACGGGCTGGCGCAAACCTTCTGGCCGGATCACTGCGTTCAGCAAACGGAAGGCGCAGAGCTGCATCCGCTGCTGAACCAGAAGGCCATCGACGCGGTGTTCCATAAAGGTGAAGATCCGCTTATCGACAGCTACAGCGCGTTTTTTGATAACGGGCATCGTCAGAAAACGGCGCTCGACGCCTGGCTGCGCCATCACGAAATCACCGAGCTGATCGTGCTGGGGCTGGCGACGGACTACTGCGTGAAGTTCACCGTGCTCGACGCGCTCCAGCTTGGCTACACGGTTAACGTCATTACCGACGGCTGTCGCGGGGTGAACCTTCAGCCGCAGGACAGCGCCCAGGCGTTTATGGACATGGCTGCCGAAGGCGCAACGCTTTATACGCTGGCCGACTGGCTGGAAACGCAGGCCTGATGCTTTTGCCGGGTGGCGCTTGCGCTTACCCGGCACTCCCCTCTCTATCTCCCATAAAGTGAACTCCCTCGCATCACCAGCGAAACGGTAATGGTATTCTTTTCAGGCTGTTTTTTCGCCACGCCTTTTCTGTGGCGTGGTTATTTTTGTTTAGTCAAAGAGGAACACCTATGAAACGTTTGCCCTTGCTGGCAGCTCTACCCCTGCTTTGCGCGTCGGTTGCTACTGCCGCACCTCTGATGTCCGTGGGCTACTTCAACGGCGGCGGTGACGTCACCGCAGGCCCGGGCGGCGATATTAACAAACTCGATGTCCGCCAGATAACCCACCTGAACTACTCGTTTGGTCTGGTCTATAACAGCGAGAAAGACGAAACCAACGCCGCGCTGAAAGATCCGACAAAGCTGCATCAAATCTGGTTATCCCCGAAGGTGGCGTCCGACCTGGCGCTGATCCCTCAGCTTCGTAAACAAAATCCTGACATTAAGATTCTGCTTTCCGTGGGCGGCTGGGGGGCGCGCGGCTTTTCTGGCGCGGCGGCGACGAAAGAGACCCGCGCGGTGTTTATTCGTTCCGCGCAGGAGATCGTCGATAAGTACGGCCTGGACGGAATCGATCTCGACTGGGAATTTCCGGTCAACGGCGCGTGGGGCCTGGTGGAAAGCTCACCTGCCGACCGGGATAACTTCACCGCGCTGCTAAAAGAGATGCGTGACGCGTTCGGCAAGAAAAAGCTGGTCACCATTGCGGTGGGCGCGAATGCGGAAAGTCCGAAAAGCTGGATTGACGTTAAGGCCATTGCACCGCTGCTCGACTACATCAACCTGATGACCTACGACATGGCGTACGGCACGCAGTATTTTAACGCGAACCTGTATGACTCCAGCGACTGGCCGACCGTGGCGGCAGCAGATAAATACAGCGTCGATTTTGTGGTGAACAATTATCTGGCCGCTGGCCTGAAGCCGCAGCAGATGAACCTCGGGATTGGCTTCTACGGGCGCGTGCCAAAACGGTCCGTTGAGCCGGGCATTGACTGGAGCAAGCCCGATGCGCAAAAAAACCCGGTGACGCAGCCTTACTTTGGCCCTCGGGAGATCGCTTTGTTCCGCTCACTCGGTTATGACCTGACCAAAGACACCTACGTGAAATACAACGATATCGTTAAGAAGCTGCTGAACGACCCGCAAAAGCGCTTTACCGAACGCTGGGACGACCAGGCGAAGGTGCCGTGGCTTTCCGTGAAGGGTGCAAACGGGAAGGATCTGTTTGCCATCTCTTATGAGAATCCGCGTTCCGTTGCCATCAAAGCGGACTACATCAAAGAGAAAGGTCTGGCAGGCGCAATGTTCTGGGAGTACGGGGCCGACGACGAAAACCGGCTCGCGAAGCAGCTGGCAGCGTCGTTAGGGATTAAGCACTAGCTGGATTGTGCCGGGTGGCGCGAGGGCTCACCCGGCCTGTTCAGGGGCGTTATTTGAACGTCGCAATCGGCTTTGGCGTGATGCCAAACTCTTCTTTTAGCTCGCGCTTGCTCTTCATCACCATCTGCCCTTTAGTGTCAATGGTCATATGCTGCGCGTCCGTATTGTTGCGCGCCTGCCACAGCATCACCAGCTGGAGGCTGTTCTCTTTTTGCTCCGGCGTGAGCGCTACCCCGTCCGGCCATTTTCCCAGCTCAACGGCCGTTACCAGACGCTGATAAACCTCGGGGGTCATACCCGCAATCATGTCATCAATATTCACGATCTCTCCCTTACAAAGGAATAATTTGCTGAATCGTTTTTTCAACCTTTGGTCTGGTCGCCGTTTTCGTCATCGGTGAAGCTCATGGAGGCCGAATTTACACAGAAACGTTCGCCCGTTGGCTGGGGGCCATCCGGGAAGACGTGGCCCAGATGCGCATCACAGCTCCCGCAGCGAATTTCAGTGCGCACCATCCCGTGGGAAGAGTCCGTCAGGTAGCGGATCGCCTCGTCGCTGACGGGCTCGTAGAAGCTTGGCCAGCCGCAGCCAGAGTCATACTTGGTCTGGGAGTTAAACAGCGGTGCATCACACACCAGGCAGTGGTAGACGCCTTCCCGCTTATTGTGCAGTAAACGCCCGGTAAACGGCGGCTCTGTGCCGTGATTCTGCGTCACGTAAAACTGCATTTCCGTGAGGTTTTTTTTCAAATCGTCGGGGTTACGTTGGTTCGACATGTGCTTACATCTCGCTGTTGAAACAGACATCTTTTAACCCAGATTCTAACAAAACATTAACACCCGCGCGTGCACTTTTGTTCTAAACTTATGTGTCGCGAAAAGGCGGTCAGGCAATTGTGATCTGTTTCACATTTTAATCCTGCGAGGCCTTTAAAATTCCGGGCGCAGCCCCCATATGGTTGCTAGCTCAAAGGGAAAGTGAGGCGAGTCAGTCGCACAAACGTTAGTCACAGGATTGATTTGTCGCAATGATTGACACGATTCCGCTTGACGCTGCGTAAGGTTTTTGTAATTTTACAGGCAACCTTTTATTCACTAACAAATAGCTGGTGGAATATATGACTATCAAAGTAGGTATCAACGGTTTTGGCCGTATCGGCCGTATTGTTTTCCGTGCTGCTCAGAAACGTTCTGACATCGAAATCGTTGGTATCAACGATCTCCTGGACGCTGAATACATGGCGTACATGCTGAAGTACGACTCAACTCACGGTCGTTTCGACGGCACCGTTGAAGTGAAAGACGGCCACCTGGTTGTTAACGGCAAAACCATCCGCGTTACTGCTGAGAAAGACCCAGCTAACCTGAAATGGAACGAAATCGGTGTTGATGTTGTAGCTGAAGCTACCGGTATCTTCCTGACCGACGAAACTGCACGTAAACACATCACTGCGGGTGCGAAGAAAGTTGTTCTGACTGGTCCTTCCAAAGACAACACCCCAATGTTCGTTCGTGGTGCAAACTTCGAAACTTACGCTGGCCAGGACATAGTTTCCAACGCATCCTGCACCACCAACTGCCTGGCACCGCTGGCTAAAGTTATCAACGACAACTTCGGCATCATCGAAGGTCTGATGACTACCGTTCACGCTACCACCGCTACTCAGAAAACCGTTGATGGCCCGTCTCACAAAGACTGGCGCGGCGGCCGTGGCGCGGCTCAGAACATCATCCCATCCTCTACCGGTGCTGCTAAAGCAGTAGGTAAAGTACTGCCAGAACTGAATGGCAAACTGACTGGTATGGCGTTCCGCGTTCCAACTCCTAACGTATCCGTTGTTGACCTGACCGTTCGTCTGGAAAAAGCTGCTTCTTATGAAGAAATTAAGAAAGCAATCAAAGCTGCTTCCGAAGGCCCAATGAAAGGCGTTCTGGGTTACACCGAAGACGACGTTGTATCTACCGATTTCAACGGCGAAGTGTGCACTTCCGTGTTCGATGCTAAAGCAGGTATCGCACTGAACGACAACTTCGTGAAACTGGTTTCCTGGTACGACAACGAAACTGGCTACTCTAACAAAGTACTGGACCTGATCGCTCACATCTCCAAATAAGTTGAGATGAGTTATTGATCCTAAAAGGCGACTTCGGTCGCCTTTTTTATTATTAAAAACCGTTGATTTCTATGGGTTTTATTTATTACGTGTCCACATAATGCCCCACCCCATCGTCATCATCTGCGTTATAGCCGGGCAAGAATAAGACATTCCATAAAAAAACCCACCATGTAGGCGGGCTTGATTTTATAGGGTCAGGCTTAATTGTTCCCTTCCGTAATGAGATGCCGGAAACGCATCGCGGGGTATGAAGTCAGGCGGTAACGGTGCAGTGCCTGCACGTTTAGTTACTTCCCTTTCCACGCTGTTAAGCGTGGTGAATGACCGGCTGCATTCCAGATTCTGACACTGGTGATATTGCCGGATTGTCATATCGGTTATTTTACGGCTGGTACGGGTGCGGGCCATAGCGCCGCAAAATGGACATCTGAACATAATGATGGCTCCCCTGTGGGAGTTGAACTCCATTTCATTTTATTCAGTTTCCGCTATCCAGTCAGGTATTTTCGCTTCCAGCTCCAGCCGGGTGGTAAAACCGCTGTCGTCTATGACGTGCTCAGCACGTGCAATAATCCAGTCCTGATTGTCTATTTCATCCTTAAAACCGCTAACCGTGACATGCATTTCGGGGTAAAGCTCAGCGCGGCCACGCGCCAGGGTGATCGAAAACTCTGCCGCACCACGCTGAAGCTGTTGCCACTTTGCCGCCGCTGCACGTTTTGCTGCTTCTTCATTCTGGTAGGTCTTGCGCAGCACATAGACGTTACCGTCTGCGCCCTCCATGTAATCGCCCTCACGGCTGCTGCTCTTCTCTTTTTTGGGCTTTGCAGGCTTGCGACGCTTAACGCTGACCTTTTTCTTTTTGCCAAAATTGAGATCCAGCCAGTAAGCCCTGACGCCGGTATACGCATCCCGATCGGCAATACGAAAGCGGTGACGGTCGCCACTCGTGCGGTCAATGCTGGCAGAGGGTATTGCCTTCCCGTCAGCAGTTACACCGCCACCCGGCAGGATAAACAGCAGACTGCCGTTCTTGACAGTGGCAATTGCGCCCAGCATGTCCGCCATGCGGGTAAGGAATGACATATCGCTTTCCTGCGTCTGATCAGCGTGGTCAATCTCAATATCCATGAGCATTTCACTGATCTGCGCCTTCAGTCCGTAGCGGTGCGCTATTGCCGACACAACGCGCTCAACGGTCACGTCATGCCATGAGACTTCACGCTTTACGTTGAACTCTTCACGAAAATCAGCGCTGCGGGCAGTAATACCAATGATATCACCCGGCCCTTCATGGGATACCTCATCAACCGTGTACAGTCCCTTGTAAATCAGCGGCTCACCCAGCCAGCCAATTGATACCGCAAGCTCAGCGCCACGCGGAGGCAGAGCAACCATACCGTCACTGTCATCAACAGAAATGGAAAGCTGATCGGCATCAAAACCCCGGTTGTCCGTCAGTGACAACGACATGATCCGCTCGTCAAGCTGCGTCCGTACCTTACCGCCCATCGTTATGCTGAATCCCGGACTTTTTACCGCCTCGGTAAGTGAATCGTTATAACTGCTGATGGCGTCGTTAAGTGATTTTTTCAGGTCTGTAAGTGCCATGCTTTCCCCCTTCTTCCGGCGAAGGATCCCACGCGCGCGGGAGAGACCAAATCGGTTTTTGTTGTCGCCGTCCGGCCAGAGCCGCAATAGCGTGAGTGACATTCAGACATGAGGGATTATCACTGCGAACTCAATAACGTAATGGTGGCTAACATGTCAGAGACACGTTTCCACGGTGTACGCGTCCGGGAGAATACCGACCTGGTGACGGCCATCAATGACATTGAATCAAGTGTCATTGGGGTCGTTGCCGTGGCGGATGATGCCGACGCGGAAACCTTTCCCCTGAATACCCCCGTGTTGCTGACGCGGGTTAACAACGTGCTGGGTAAGGCGGGTAAAACCGGCTCCCTGTACAAAACACTCAAAGCCATCGCTGACCAGACCAGTCCGAAGGTTATCGTTGTGCGCGTGGCAGCAGCCACGGAAGAGGAAGGCAGTAAAACGCAGTCGCAGCTCATCATGGGGGGCACGGCAGAAGACGGCAGCTATACCGGCATGTACGCGTTTCTGACTGCCGAGCAGAAGGTTGGTTATCGTCCGCGCATTCTGGCCGTGCCGGGCTACGACACGGAAGAAGTGACCTCCGCGCTGTGCGTCATTGCACAAAAACCTGCGCGCGTTTGTTTTACGCCAGCTGCTATGGATGCAAAACGATGGCTGAAGCCACCGCATATCGTGCGACCTTCGCCGTATCGCGAGCTAATGCTTATCTGGCCTGATTTCATCGCATACAACCCGCAGACAGGGAGAAAACGAAACCTTCCCTGCCCCGGCCTATGCCTGCGGCCTTCGCGCTCTGATTGACAACAATCAGGGCTGGCACAAATCGCTTTCCAATGTGTCGGTAAGCAACGTGCTGGGTATTTCACAGGATGTTTTCTGGTCGCTTCAGGCCGAAGACAGCGACGCGAACGAACTTGAACAACAAGGAGATCACGACGCTCATCAAGCGTAACGGTTTCCGGTTCTGGGGCAACCGCGTTACAGACACCAAAGATTATATCTTTGAGGTTTATACCCGAACGGCACAGATTCTGGCTGACAGTATCGCTGAGGCGCAATTTGAATCAGTGGACGAACCGCTAACCCCTGCCAACGTTAAGGACGTGGTCAGCGGCATCAGCGGCAAACTCAATTCGCTGGTGACGCAGGGGCGGCTAATTGGTGCTGAATGCTGGTTTGATATCCTGGATAACCCGACACCCGGTCTCCGTCAGGGTCAGGTACGCATTCGCTATAAATATACACCGGTTCCGCCAATGGAAGATCTGACGCTCTACCAGACCTTCACGACGAGTATTTCGAATCGGCGTTTTCTTCCCTGGGAGGTGCATA
>CATOUR010000362.1:0-38660 GCA_951848785.1 Callosobruchus maculatus
TGTACGTCTGTACGTCTGTACGTCTGTACGTCTGTACGTCTGTACGTCTGTACGTCTGTACGTCTGTACGTCTGTACGTCTGTACGTCTGTACGTCTGTACGTCTGTACGTCTGTACGTCTGTACGTCTGTACGTCTGTACGTCTGTACGTCTGTACGTCTGTACGTCTGTACGTCTGTACGTCTGTACGTCTGTACGTCTGTACGTCTGTACGTCTGTACGTCTGTACGTCTGTACGTCTGTACGTCTGTACGTCTGTACGTCTGTACGTCTGTACGTCTGTACGTCTGTACGTCTGTACGTCTGTACGTCTGTACGTCTGTACGTCTGTACGTCTGTACGTCTGTACGTCTGTACGTCTGTACGTCTGTACGTCTGTACGTCTGTACGTCTGTACGTCTGTACGTCTGTACGTCTGTACGTCTGTACGTCTGTACGTCTGTACGTCTGTACGTCTGTACGTCTGTACGTCTGTACGTCTGTACGTCTGTACGTCTGTACGTCTGTACGTCTGTACGTCTGTACGTCTGTACGTCTGTACGTCTGTACGTCTGTACGTCTGTACGTCTGTACGTCTGTACGTCTGTACGTCTGTACGTCTGTACGTCTGTACGTCTGTACGTCTGTACGTCTGTACGTCTGTACGTCTGTACGTCTGTACGTCTGTACGTCTGTACGTCTGTACGTCTGTACGTCTGTACGTCTGTACGTCTGTACGTCTGTACGTCTGTACGTCTGTACGTCTGTACGTCTGTACGTCTGTACGTCTGTACGTCTGTACGTCTGTACGTCTGTACGTCTGTACGTCTGTACGTCTGTACGTCTGTACGTCTGTACGTCTGTACGTCTGTACGTCTGTACGTCTGTACGTCTGTACGTCTGTACGTCTGTACGTCTGTACGTCTGTACGTCTGTACGTCTGTACGTCTGTACGTCTGTACGTCTGTACGTCTGTACGTCTGTACGTCTGTACGTCTGTACGTCTGTACGTCTGTACGTCTGTACGTCTGTACGTCTGTACGTCTGTACGTCTGTACGTCTGTACGTCTGTACGTCTGTACGTCTGTACGTCTGTACGTCTGTACGTCTGTACGTCTGTACGTCTGTACGTCTGTACGTCTGTACGTCTGTACGTCTGTACGTCTGTACGTCTGTACGTCTGTACGTCTGTACGTCTGTACGTCTGTACGTCTGTACGTCTGTACGTCTGTACGTCTGTACGTCTGTACGTCTGTACGTCTGTACGTCTGTACGTCTGTACGTCTGTACGTCTGTACGTCTGTACGTCTGTACGTCTGTACGTCTGTACGTCTGTACGTCTGTACGTCTGTACGTCTGTACGTCTGTACGTCTGTACGTCTGTACGTCTGTACGTCTGTACGTCTGTACGTCTGTACGTCTGTACGTCTGTACGTCTGTACGTCTGTACGTCTGTACGTCTGTACGTCTGTACGTCTGTACGTCTGTACGTCTGTACGTCTGTACGTCTGTACGTCTGTACGTCTGTACGTCTGTACGTCTGTACGTCTGTACGTCTGTACGTCTGTACGTCTGTACGTCTGTACGTCTGTACGTCTGTACGTCTGTACGTCTGTACGTCTGTACGTCTGTACGTCTGTACGTCTGTACGTCTGTACGTCTGTACGTCTGTACGTCTGTACGTCTGTACGTCTGTACGTCTGTACGTCTGTACGTCTGTACGTCTGTACGTCTGTACGTCTGTACGTCTGTACGTCTGTACGTCTGTACGTCTGTACGTCTGTACGTCTGTACGTCTGTACGTCTGTACGTCTGTACGTCTGTACGTCTGTACGTCTGTACGTCTGTACGTCTGTACGTCTGTACGTCTGTACGTCTGTACGTCTGTACGTCTGTACGTCTGTACGTCTGTACGTCTGTACGTCTGTACGTCTGTACGTCTGTACGTCTGTACGTCTGTACGTCTGTACGTCTGTACGTCTGTACGTCTGTACGTCTGTACGTCTGTACGTCTGTACGTCTGTACGTCTGTACGTCTGTACGTCTGTACGTCTGTACGTCTGTACGTCTGTACGTCTGTACGTCTGTACGTCTGTACGTCTGTACGTCTGTACGTCTGTACGTCTGTACGTCTGTACGTCTGTACGTCTGTACGTCTGTACGTCTGTACGTCTGTACGTCTGTACGTCTGTACGTCTGTACGTCTGTACGTCTGTACGTCTGTACGTCTGTACGTCTGTACGTCTGTACGTCTGTACGTCTGTACGTCTGTACGTCTGTACGTCTGTACGTCTGTACGTCTGTACGTCTGTACGTCTGTACGTCTGTACGTCTGTACGTCTGTACGTCTGTACGTCTGTACGTCTGTACGTCTGTACGTCTGTACGTCTGTACGTCTGTACGTCTGTACGTCTGTACGTCTGTACGTCTGTACGTCTGTACGTCTGTACGTCTGTACGTCTGTACGTCTGTACGTCTGTACGTCTGTACGTCTGTACGTCTGTACGTCTGTACGTCTGTACGTCTGTACGTCTGTACGTCTGTACGTCTGTACGTCTGTACGTCTGTACGTCTGTACGTCTGTACGTCTGTACGTCTGTACGTCTGTACGTCTGTACGTCTGTACGTCTGTACGTCTGTACGTCTGTACGTCTGTACGTCTGTACGTCTGTACGTCTGTACGTCTGTACGTCTGTACGTCTGTACGTCTGTACGTCTGTACGTCTGTACGTCTGTACGTCTGTACGTCTGTACGTCTGTACGTCTGTACGTCTGTACGTCTGTACGTCTGTACGTCTGTACGTCTGTACGTCTGTACGTCTGTACGTCTGTACGTCTGTACGTCTGTACGTCTGTACGTCTGTACGTCTGTACGTCTGTACGTCTGTACGTCTGTACGTCTGTACGTCTGTACGTCTGTACGTCTGTACGTCTGTACGTCTGTACGTCTGTACGTCTGTACGTCTGTACGTCTGTACGTCTGTACGTCTGTACGTCTGTACGTCTGTACGTCTGTACGTCTGTACGTCTGTACGTCTGTACGTCTGTACGTCTGTACGTCTGTACGTCTGTACGTCTGTACGTCTGTACGTCTGTACGTCTGTACGTCTGTACGTCTGTACGTCTGTACGTCTGTACGTCTGTACGTCTGTACGTCTGTACGTCTGTACGTCTGTACGTCTGTACGTCTGTACGTCTGTACGTCTGTACGTCTGTACGTCTGTACGTCTGTACGTCTGTACGTCTGTACGTCTGTACGTCTGTACGTCTGTACGTCTGTACGTCTGTACGTCTGTACGTCTGTACGTCTGTACGTCTGTACGTCTGTACGTCTGTACGTCTGTACGTCTGTACGTCTGTACGTCTGTACGTCTGTACGTCTGTACGTCTGTACGTCTGTACGTCTGTACGTCTGTACGTCTGTACGTCTGTACGTCTGTACGTCTGTACGTCGTCTGTACGTCTGTCTGTACGTCTGTACGTCTGTACGTCTGTACGTCTGTACGTCTGTACGTCTGTACGTCTGTACGTCTGTACGTCTGTACGTCTGTACGTCTGTACGTCTGTACGTCTGTACGTCTGTACGTCTGTACGTCTGTACGTCTGTACGTCTGTACGTCTGTACGTCTGTACGTCTGTACGTCTGTACGTCTGTACGTCTGTACGTCTGTACGTCTGTACGTCTGTACGTCTGTACGTCTGTACGTCTGTACGTCTGTACGTCTGTACGTCTGTACGTCTGTACGTCTGTACGTCTGTACGTCTGTACGTCTGTACGTCTGTACGTCTGTACGTCTGTACGTCTGTACGTCTGTACGTCTGTACGTCTGTACGTCTGTACGTCTGTACGTCTGTACGTCTGTACGTCTGTACGTCTGTACGTCTGTACGTCTGTACGTCTGTACGTCTGTACGTCTGTACGTCTGTACGTCTGTACGTCTGTACGTCTGTACGTCTGTACGTCTGTACGTCTGTACGTCTGTACGTCTGTACGTCTGTACGTCTGTACGTCTGTACGTCTGTACGTCTGTACGTCTGTACGTCTGTACGTCTGTACGTCTGTACGTCTGTACGTCTGTACGTCTGTACGTCTGTACGTCTGTACGTCTGTACGTCTGTACGTCTGTACGTCTGTACGTCTGTACGTCTGTACGTCTGTACGTCTGTACGTCTGTACGTCTGTACGTCTGTACGTCTGTACGTCTGTACGTCTGTACGTCTGTACGTCTGTACGTCTGTACGTCTGTACGTCTGTACGTCTGTACGTCTGTACGTCTGTACGTCTGTACGTCTGTACGTCTGTACGTCTGTACGTCTGTACGTCTGTACGTCTGTACGTCTGTACGTCTGTACGTCTGTACGTCTGTACGTCTGTACGTCTGTACGTCTGTACGTCTGTACGTCTGTACGTCTGTACGTCTGTACGTCTGTACGTCTGTACGTCTGTACGTCTGTACGTCTGTACGTCTGTACGTCTGTACGTCTGTACGTCTGTACGTCTGTACGTCTGTACGTCTGTACGTCTGTACGTCTGTACGTCTGTACGTCTGTACGTCTGTACGTCTGTACGTCTGTACGTCTGTACGTCTGTACGTCTGTACGTCTGTACGTCTGTACGTCTGTACGTCTGTACGTCTGTACGTCTGTACGTCTGTACGTCTGTACGTCTGTACGTCTGTACGTCTGTACGTCTGTACGTCTGTACGTCTGTACGTCTGTACGTCTGTACGTCTGTACGTCTGTACGTCTGTACGTCTGTACGTCTGTACGTCTGTACGTCTGTACGTCTGTACGTCTGTACGTCTGTACGTCTGTACGTCTGTACGTCTGTACGTCTGTACGTCTGTACGTCTGTACGTCTGTACGTCTGTACGTCTGTACGTCTGTACGTCTGTACGTCTGTACGTCTGTACGTCTGTACGTCTGTACGTCTGTACGTCTGTACGTCTGTACGTCTGTACGTCTGTACGTCTGTACGTCTGTACGTCTGTACGTCTGTACGTCTGTACGTCTGTACGTCTGTACGTCTGTACGTCTGTACGTCTGTACGTCTGTACGTCTGTACGTCTGTACGTCTGTACGTCTGTACGTCTGTACGTACGTCTGTACGTCTGTACGTCTGTACGTCTGTACGTCTGTACGTCTGTACGTCTGTACGTCTGTACGTCTGTACGTCTGTACGTCTGTACGTCTGTACGTCTGTACGTCTGTACGTCTGTACGTCTGTACGTCTGTACGTCTGTACGTCTGTACGTCTGTACGTCTGTACGTCTGTACGTCTGTACGTCTGTACGTCTGTACGTCTGTACGTCTGTACGTCTGTACGTCTGTACGTCTGTACGTCTGTACGTCTGTACGTCTGTACGTCTGTACGTCTGTACGTCTGTACGTCTGTACGTCTGTACGTCTGTACGTCTGTACGTCTGTACGTCTGTACGTCTGTACGTCTGTACGTCTGTACGTCTGTACGTCTGTACGTCTGTACGTCTGTACGTCTGTACGTCTGTACGTCTGTACGTCTGTACGTCTGTACGTCTGTACGTCTGTACGTCTGTACGTCTGTACGTCTGTACGTCTGTACGTCTGTACGTCTGTACGTCTGTACGTCTGTACGTCTGTACGTCTGTACGTCTGTACGTCTGTACGTCTGTACGTCTGTACGTCTGTACGTCTGTACGTCTGTACGTCTGTACGTCTGTACGTCTGTACGTCTGTACGTCTGTACGTCTGTACGTCTGTACGTCTGTACGTCTGTACGTCTGTACGTCTGTACGTCTGTACGTCTGTACGTCTGTACGTCTGTACGTCTGTACGTCTGTACGTCTGTACGTCTGTACGTCTGTACGTCTGTACGTCTGTACGTCTGTACGTCTGTACGTCTGTACGTCTGTACGTCTGTACGTCTGTACGTCTGTACGTCTGTACGTCTGTACGTCTGTACGTCTGTACGTCTGTACGTCTGTACGTCTGTACGTCTGTACGTCTGTACGTCTGTACGTCTGTACGTCTGTACGTCTGTACGTCTGTACGTCTGTACGTCTGTACGTCTGTACGTCTGTACGTCTGTACGTCTGTACGTCTGTACGTCTGTACGTCTGTACGTCTGTACGTCTGTACGTCTGTACGTCTGTACGTCTGTACGTCTGTACGTCTGTACGTCTGTACGTCTGTACGTCTGTACGTCTGTACGTCTGTACGTCTGTACGTCTGTACGTCTGTACGTCTGTACGTCTGTACGTCTGTACGTCTGTACGTCTGTACGTCTGTACGTCTGTACGTCTGTACGTCTGTACGTCTGTACGTCTGTACGTCTGTACGTCTGTACGTCTGTACGTCTGTACGTCTGTACGTCTGTACGTCTGTACGTCTGTACGTCTGTACGTCTGTACGTCTGTACGTCTGTACGTCTGTACGTCTGTACGTCTGTACGTCTGTACGTCTGTACGTCTGTACGTCTGTACGTCTGTACGTCACGTCTGTACGTCTGGACGTCTGGACGTCTGTACGTCTGTACGTCTGCACGTCTGTACGTCTGTACGTCTGTACGTCTGTACGTCTGTACGTCTGTACGTCTGTACGTACGTACGTACGTACGTCTGTACGGCTGTACGTCTGTACGTCTGTACGTCTGTACGTACGTACGTACGTACGTCTGTACGTCTGTACGTCTGTACGTCTGTACGTCTGTACGTCTGTACGTCTGTACGTCTGTACGTCTGTACGTCTGTACGTCTGTACGTCTGTACGTCTGTACGTCTGTACGTCTGTACGTCTGTACGTCTGTACGTCTGTACGTCTGTACGTCTGTACGTCTGTACGTCTGTACGTCTGTACGTCTGTACGTCTGTACGTCTGTACGTCTGTACGTCTGTACGTCTGTACGTCTGTACGTCTGTACGTCTGTACGTCTGTACGTCTGTACGTCTGTACGTCTGTACGTCTGTACGTCTGTACGTCTGTACGTCTGTACGTCTGTACGTCTGTACGTCTGTACGTCTGTACGTCTGTACGTCTGTACGTCTGTACGTCTGTACGTCTGTACGTCTGTACGTCTGTACGTCTGTACGTCTGTACGTCTGTACGTCTGTACGTCTGTACGTCTGTACGTCTGTACGTCTGTACGTCTGTACGTCTGTACGTCTGTACGTCTGTACGTCTGTACGTCTGTACGTCTGTACGTCTGTACGTCTGTACGTCTGTACGTCTGTACGTCTGTACGTCTGTACGTCTGTACGTCTGTACGTCTGTACGTCTGTACGTCTGTACGTCTGTACGTCTGTACGTCTGTACGTCTGTACGTCTGTACGTCTGTACGTCTGTACGTCTGTACGTCTGTACGTCTGTACGTCTGTACGTCTGTACGTCTGTACGTCTGTACGTCTGTACGTCTGTACGTCTGTACGTCTGTACGTCTGTACGTCTGTACGTCTGTACGTCTGTACGTCTGTACGTCTGTACGTCTGTACGTCTGTACGTCTGTACGTCTGTACGTCTGTACGTCTGTACGTCTGTACGTCTGTACGTCTGTACGTCTGTACGTCTGTACGTCTGTACGTCTGTACGTCTGTACGTCTGTACGTCTGTACGTCTGTACGTCTGTACGTCTGTACGTCTGTACGTCTGTACGTCTGTACGTCTGTACGTCTGTACGTCTGTACGTCTGTACGTCTGTACGTCTGTACGTCTGTACGTCTGTACGTCTGTACGTCTGTACGTCTGTACGTCTGTACGTCTGTACGTCTGTACGTCTGTACGTCTGTACGTCTGTACGTCTGTACGTCTGTACGTCTGTACGTCTGTACGTCTGTACGTCTGTACGTCTGTACGTCTGTACGTCTGTACGTCTGTACGTCTGTACGTCTGTACGTCTGTACGTCTGTACGTCTGTACGTCTGTACGTCTGTACGTCTGTACGTCTGTACGTCTGTACGTCTGTACGTCTGTACGTCTGTACGTCTGTACGTCTGTACGTCTGTACGTCTGTACGTCTGTACGTCTGTACGTCTGTACGTCTGTACGTCTGTACGTCTGTACGTCTGTACGTCTGTACGTCTGTACGTCTGTACGTCTGTACGTCTGTACGTCTGTACGTCTGTACGTCTGTACGTCTGTACGTCTGTACGTCTGTACGTCTGTACGTCTGTACGTCTGTACGTCTGTACGTCTGTACGTCTGTACGTCTGTACGTCTGTACGTCTGTACGTCTGTACGTCTGTACGTCTGTACGTCTGTACGTCTGTACGTCTGTACGTCTGTACGTCTGTACGTCTGTACGTCTGTACGTCTGTACGTCTGTACGTCTGTACGTCTGTACGTCTGTACGTCTGTACGTCTGTACGTCTGTACGTCTGTACGTCTGTACGTCTGTACGTCTGTACGTCTGTACGTCTGTACGTCTGTACGTCTGTACGTCTGTACGTCTGTACGTCTGTACGTCTGTACGTCTGTACGTCTGTACGTCTGTACGTCTGTACGTCTGTACGTCTGTACGTCTGTACGTCTGTACGTCTGTACGTCTGTACGTCTGTACGTCTGTACGTCTGTACGTCTGTACGTCTGTACGTCTGTACGTCTGTACGTCTGTACGTCTGTACGTCTGTACGTCTGTACGTCTGTACGTCTGTACGTCTGTACGTCTGTACGTCTGTACGTCTGTACGTCTGTACGTCTGTACGTCTGTACGTCTGTACGTCTGTACGTCTGTACGTCTGTACGTCTGTACGTCTGTACGTCTGTACGTCTGTACGTCTGTACGTCTGTACGTCTGTACGTCTGTACGTCTGTACGTCTGTACGTCTGTACGTCTGTACGTCTGTACGTCTGTACGTCTGTACGTCTGTACGTCTGTACGTCTGTACGTCTGTACGTCTGTACGTCTGTACGTCTGTACGTCTGTACGTCTGTACGTCTGTACGTCTGTACGTCTGTACGTCTGTACGTCTGTACGTCTGTACGTCTGTACGTCTGTACGTCTGTACGTCTGTACGTCTGTACGTCTGTACGTCTGTACGTCTGTACGTCTGTACGTCTGTACGTCTGTACGTCTGTACGTCTGTACGTCTGTACGTCTGTACGTCTGTACGTCTGTACGTCTGTACGTCTGTACGTCTGTACGTCTGTACGTCTGTACGTCTGTACGTCTGTACGTCTGTACGTCTGTACGTCTGTACGTCTGTACGTCTGTACGTCTGTACGTCTGTACGTCTGTACGTCTGTACGTCTGTACGTCTGTACGTCTGTACGTCTGTACGTCTGTACGTCTGTACGTCTGTACGTCTGTACGTCTGTACGTCTGTACGTCTGTACGTCTGTACGTCTGTACGTCTGTACGTCTGTACGTCTGTACGTCTGTACGTCTGTACGTCTGTACGTCTGTACGTCTGTACGTCTGTACGTCTGTACGTCTGTACGTCTGTACGTCTGTACGTCTGTACGTCTGTACGTCTGTACGTCTGTACGTCTGTACGTCTGTACGTCTGTACGTCTGTACGTCTGTACGTCTGTACGTCTGTACGTCTGTACGTCTGTACGTCTGTACGTCTGTACGTCTGTACGTCTGTACGTCTGTACGTCTGTACGTCTGTACGTCTGTACGTCTGTACGTCTGTACGTCTGTACGTCTGTACGTCTGTACGTCTGTACGTCTGTACGTCTGTACGTCTGTACGTCTGTACGTCTGTACGTCTGTACGTCTGTACGTCTGTACGTCTGTACGTCTGTACGTCTGTACGTCTGTACGTCTGTACGTCTGTACGTCTGTACGTCTGTACGTCTGTACGTCTGTACGTCTGTACGTCTGTACGTCTGTACGTCTGTACGTCTGTACGTCTGTACGTCTGTACGTCTGTACGTGTACGTCTGTACGTCTGTACGTCTGTACGTCTGTACGTCTGTACGTCTGTACGTCTGTACGTCTGTACGTCTGTACGTCTGTACGTCTGTACGTCTGCTAAGTCTGTACGTCTGTACGTCTGTACGTCTGTACGTCTGTACGTCTGTACGTCTGTACGTCTGTACGTCTGTACGTCTGTACGTCTGTACGTCTGTACGTCTGTACGTCTGTACGTCTGTACGTCTGTACGTCTGTACGTCTGTACGTCTGTACGTCTGTACGTCTGTACGTCTGTACGTCTGTACGTCTGTACGTCTGTACGTCTGTACGTCTGCTACGTCTGTACGTCTGTACGTCTGTACGTCTGTACGTCTGCACGTCTGCACGTCTGTACGTCTGTACGTCTGTACGTCTGTACGTCTGTACGTCTGTACGTCTGTACGTCTGTACGTCTGTACGTCTGTACGTCTGTACGTCTGTACGTCTGTACGTCTGTACGTCTGTACGTCTGTACGTCTGTACGTCTGTACGTCTGTACGTCTGTACGTCTGTACGTCTGTACGTCTGTACGTCTGTACGTCTGTACGTCTGTACGTCTGTACGTCTGTACGTCTGTACGTCTGTACGTCTGTACGTCTGTACGTCTCTGTACGTCTGTACGTCTGTACGTCTGTACGTCTGCACGTCTGCACGTCTGCACGTCTGTACGTCTGTACGTCTGTACGTCTGCACGTCTGCTACGTCTGTACGTCTGCACGTCTGTACGTCTGCACGTCTGCACGTCTGTACGTCTGTACGTCTGCACGTCTGTACGTCTGCACGTCTGCACGTCTGTACGTCTGTACGTCTGCACGTCTGTACGTCTGTACGTCTGTACGTCTGTACGTCTGCACGTCTGTACGTCTGTACGTCTGTACGTCTGTACGTCTGTACGTCTGTACGTCTGTACGTCTGTACGTCTGTACGTCTGTACGTCTGTACGTCTGTACGTCTGTACGTCTGTACGTCTGTACGTCTGTACGTCTGTACGTCTGTACGTCTGTACGTCTGTACGTCTGTACGTCTGTACGTCTGTACGTCTGTACGTCTGTACGTCTGTCCGTCTGTACGTCTGTACGTCTGTACGTCTGTACGTCTGTACGTCTGTACGTCTGTACGTCTGTACGTCTGTACGTCTGTACGTCTGTACGTCTGTACGTCTGTACGTCTGTACGTCTGTACGTCTGTACGTCTGTACGTCTGTACGTCTGTACGTCTGTACGTCTGTACGTCTGTACGTCTGTACGTCTGCACGTCTGTACGTCTGTACGTCTGTACGTCTGTACGTCTGTACGTCTGTACGTCTGTACGTCTGTACGTCTGTACGTCTGTACGTCTGTACGTCTGCACGTCTGTACGTCTGCACGTCTGTACGTCTGTACGTCTGTACGTCTGCACGTCTGTACGTCTGCACGTCTGTACGTCTGTACGTCTGCACGTCTGCACGTCTGTACGTCTGTACGTCTGTACGTCTGTACGTCTGCACGTCTGTACGTCTGTACGTCTGTACGTCTGTACGTCTGTACGTCTGTACGTCTGTACGTCTGTACGTCTGTACGTCTGTACGTCTGTACGTCTGTACGTCTGTACGTCTGTACGTCTGTACGTCTGTACGTCTGTACGTCTGTACGTCTGTACGTCTGTACGTCTGTACGTCTGTACGTCTGTACGTCTGTACGTCTGTACGTCTGTACGTCTGTACGTCTGTACGTCTGTACGTCTGTACGTCTGTACGTCTGTACGTCTGTACGTCTGTACGTCTGTACGTCTGTACGTCTGTACGTCTGTACGTCTGTACGTCTGTACGTCTGTACGTCTGTACGTCTGTACGTCTGTACGTCTGTACGTCTGTACGTCTGTACGTCTGTACGTCTGTACGTCTGTACGTCTGTACGTCTGTACGTCTGTACGTCTGTACGTCTGTACGTCTGTACGTCTGTACGTCTGTACGTCTGTACGTCTGTACGTCTGTACGTCTGTACGTCTGTACGTCTGTACGTCTGTACGTCTGTACGTCTGTACGTCTGTACGTCTGTACGTCTGTACGTCTGTACGTCTGTACGTCTGTACGTCTGTACGTCTGTACGTCTGTACGTCTGTACGTCTGTACGTCTGTACGTCTGTACGTCTGTACGTCTGTACGTCTGTACGTCTGTACGTCTGTACGTCTGTACGTCTGTACGTCTGTACGTCTGTACGTCTGTACGTCTGTACGTCTGTACGTCTGTACGTCTGTACGTCTGTACGTCTGTACGTCTGTACGTCTGTACGTCTGTACGTCTGTACGTCTGTACGTCTGTACGTCTGTACGTCTGTACGTCTGTACGTCTGTACGTCTGTACGTCTGTACGTCTGTACGTCTGTACGTCTGTACGTCTGTACGTCTGTACGTCTGTACGTCTGTACGTCTGTACGTCTGTACGTCTGTACGTCTGTACGTCTGTACGTCTGTACGTCTGTACGTCTGTACGTCTGTACGTCTGTACGTCTGTACGTCTGTACGTCTGTACGTCTGTACGTCTGTACGTCTGTACGTCTGTACGTCTGTACGTCTGTACGTCTGTACGTCTGTACGTCTGTACGTCTGTACGTCTGTACGTCTGTACGTCTGTACGTCTGTACGTCTGTACGTCTGTACGTCTGTCTGTACGTCTGTACGTCTGTACGTCTGTACGTCTGTACGTCTGTACGTCTGTACGTCTGTACGTCTGTACGTCTGTACGTCTGTACGTCTGTACGTCTGTACGTCTGTTACGTCTGTACGTCTGTACGTCTGTACGTCTGTACGTCTGTACGTCTGTACGTCTGTACGTCTGTACGTCTGTACGTCTGTACGTCTGTACGTCTGTACGTCTGTACGTCTGTACGTCTGTACGTCTGTACGTCTGTACGTCTGTACGTCTGTACGTCTGTACGTCTGTACGTCTGTACGTCTGTACGTCTGTACGTCTGTACGTCTGTACGTCTGTACGTCTGTACGTCTGTACGTCTGTACGTCTGTACGTCTGTACGTCTGTACGTCTGTACGTCTGTACGTCTGTACGTCTGTACGTCTGTACGTCTGTACGTCTGTACGTACGTCTGTACGTATGTACGTCTGTACGTCTGTACGTCTGTACGTCTGTACGTCTGTACGTCTGTACGTCTGTACGTCTGTACGTCTGTACGTCTGTACGTCTGTACGTCTGTACGTCTGTACGTCTGTACGTCTGTACGTCTGTACGTCTGTACGTCTGTACGTCTGTACGTCTGTACGTCTGTACGTCTGTACGTCTGTACGTCTGTACGTCTGTACGTATGTACGTCTGTACGTCTGTACGTCTGTACGTCTGTACGTCTGTACGTCTGTACGTCTGTACGTCTGTACGTCTGTACGTCTGTACGTCTGTACGTCTGTACGTCTGTACGTCTGTACGTCTGTACGTCTGTACGTCTGTACGTCTGTACGTCTGTACGTCTGTACGTCTGTACGTCTGTACGTCTGTACGTCTGTACGTCTGTACGTCTGTACGTCTGTACGTCTGTACGTCTGTACGTCTGTACGTCTGTACGTCTGTACGTCTGTACGTCTGTACGTCTGTACGTCTGTACGTCTGTACGTCTGTACGTCTGTACGTCTGTACGTCTGTACGTCTGTACGTCTGTACGTCTGTACGTCTGTACGTCTGTACGTCTGTACGTCTGTACGTCTGTACGTCTGTACGTCTGTACGTCTGTACGTCTGTACGTCTGTACGTCTGTACGTCTGTACGTCTGTACGTCTGTACGTCTGTACGTCTGTACGTCTGTACGTCTGTACGTCTGTACGTCTGTACGTCTGTACGTCTGTACGTCTGTACGTCTGTACGTCTGTACGTCTGTACGTCTGTACGTCTGTACGTCTGTACGTCTGTACGTCTGTACGTCTGTACGTCTGTACGTCTGTACGTCTGTACGTCTGTACGTCTGTACGTCTGTACGTCTGTACGTCTGTACGTCTGTACGTCTGTACGTCTGTACGTCTGTACGTCTGTACGTCTGTACGTCTGTACGTCTGTACGTCTGTACGTCTGTACGTCTGTACGTCTGTACGTCTGTACGTCTGTACGTCTGTACGTCTGTACGTCTGTACGTCTGTACGTCTGTACGTCTGTACGTCTGTACGTCTGTACGTCTGTACGTCTGTACGTCTGTACGTCTGTACGTCTGTACGTCTGTACGTCTGTACGTCTGTACGTCTGTACGTCTGTACGTCTGTACGTCTGTACGTCTGTACGTCTGTACGTCTGTACGTCTGTACGTCTGTACGTCTGTACGTCTGTACGTCTGTACGTCTGTACGTCTGTACGTCTGTACGTCTGTACGTCTGTACGTCTGTACGTCTGTACGTCTGTACGTCTGTACGTCTGTACGTCTGTACGTCTGTACGTCTGTACGTCTGTACGTCTGTACGTCTGTACGTCTGTACGTCTGTACGTCTGTACGTCTGTACGTCTGTACGTCTGTACGTCTGTACGTCTGTACGTCTGTACGTCTGTACGTCTGTACGTCTGTACGTCTGTACGTCTGTACGTCTGTACGTCTGTACGTCTGTACGTCTGTACGTCTGTACGTCTGTACGTCTGTACGTCTGTACGTCTGTACGTCTGTACGTCTGTACGTCTGTACGTCTGTACGTCTGTACGTCTGTACGTCTGTACGTCTGTACGTCTGTACGTCTGTACGTCTGTACGTCTGTACGTCTGTACGTCTGTACGTCTGTACGTCTGTACGTCTGTACGTCTGTACGTCTGTACGTCTGTACGTCTGTACGTCTGTACGTCTGTACGTCTGTACGTCTGTACGTCTGTACGTCTGTACGTCTGTACGTCTGTACGTCTGTACGTCTGTACGTCTGTACGTCTGTACGTCTGTACGTCTGTACGTCTGTACGTCTGTACGTCTGTACGTCTGTACGTCTGTACGTCTGTACGTCTGTACGTCTGTACGTCTGTACGTCTGTACGTCTGTACGTCTGTACGTCTGTACGTCTGTACGTCTGTACGTCTGTACGTCTGTACGTCTGTACGTCTGTACGTCTGTACGTCTGTACGTCTGTACGTCTGTACGTCTGTACGTCTGTACGTCTGTACGTCTGTACGTCTGTACGTCTGTACGTCTGTACGTCTGTACGTCTGTACGTCTGTACGTCTGTACGTCTGTACGTCTGTACGTCTGTACGTCTGTACGTCTGTACGTCTGTACGTCTGTACGTCTGTACGTCTGTACGTCTGTACGTCTGTACGTCTGTACGTCTGTACGTCTGTACGTCTGTACGTCTGTACGTCTGTACGTCTGTACGTCTGTACGTCTGTACGTCTGTACGTCTGTACGTCTGTACGTCTGTACGTCTGTACGTCTGTACGTCTGTACGTCTGTACGTCTGTACGTCTGTACGTCTGTACGTCTGTACGTCTGTACGTCTGTACGTCTGTACGTCTGTACGTCTGTACGTCTGTACGTCTGTACGTCTGTACGTCTGTACGTCTGTACGTCTGTACGTCTGTACGTCTGTACGTCTGTACGTCTGTACGTCTGTACGTCTGTACGTCTGTACGTCTGTACGTCTGTACGTCTGTACGTCTGTACGTCTGTACGTCTGTACGTCTGTACGTCTGTACGTCTGTACGTCTGTACGTCTGTACGTCTGTACGTCTGTACGTCTGTACGTCTGTACGTCTGTACGTCTGTACGTCTGTACGTCTGTACGTCTGTACGTCTGTACGTCTGTACGTCTGTACGTCTGTACGTCTGTACGTCTGTACGTCTGTACGTCTGTACGTCTGTACGTCTGTACGTCTGTACGTCTGTACGTCTGTACGTCTGTACGTCTGTACGTCTGTACGTCTGTACGTCTGTACGTCTGTACGTCTGTACGTCTGTACGTCTGTACGTCTGTACGTCTGTACGTCTGTACGTCTGTACGTCTGTACGTCTGTACGTCTGTACGTCTGTACGTCTGTACGTCTGTACGTCTGTACGTCTGTACGTCTGTACGTCTGTACGTCTGTACGTCTGTACGTCTGTACGTCTGTACGTCTGTACGTCTGTACGTCTGTACGTCTGTACGTCTGTACGTCTGTACGTCTGTACGTCTGTACGTCTGTACGTCTGTACGTCTGTACGTCTGTACGTCTGTACGTCTGTACGTCTGTACGTCTGTACGTCTGTACGTCTGTACGTCTGTACGTCTGTACGTCTGTACGTCTGTACGTCTGTACGTCTGTACGTCTGTACGTCTGTACGTCTGTACGTCTGTACGTCTGTACGTCTGTACGTCTGTACGTCTGTACGTCTGTACGTCTGTACGTCTGTACGTCTGTACGTCTGTACGTCTGTACGTCTGTACGTCTGTACGTCTGTACGTCTGTACGTCTGTACGTCTGTACGTCTGTACGTCTGTACGTCTGTACGTCTGTACGTCTGTACGTCTGTACGTCTGTACGTCTGTACGTCTGTACGTCTGTACGTCTGTACGTCTGTACGTCTGTACGTCTGTACGTCTGTACGTCTGTACGTCTGTACGTCTGTACGTCTGTACGTCTGTACGTCTGTACGTCTGTACGTCTGTACGTCTGTACGTCTGTACGTCTGTACGTCTGTACGTCTGTACGTCTGTACGTCTGTACGTCTGTACGTCTGTACGTCTGTACGTCTGTACGTCTGTACGTCTGTACGTCTGTACGTCTGTACGTCTGTACGTCTGTACGTCTGTACGTCTGTACGTCTGTACGTCTGTACGTCTGTACGTCTGTACGTCTGTACGTCTGTACGTCTGTACGTCTGTCTGTACGTCTGTACGTCTGTACGTACGTCTGTACGTCTGTACGTCTGTACGTCTGTACGTCTGTACGTCTGTACGTCTGTACGTCTGTACGTCTGTACGTCTGTACGTCTGTACGTCTGTACGTCTGTACGTCTGTACGTCTGTACGTCTGTACGTCTGTACGTCTGTACGTCTGTACGTCTGTACGTCTGTACGTCTGTACGTCTGTACGTCTGTACGTCTGTACGTCTGTACGTCTGTACGTCTGTACGTCTGTACGTCTGTACGTCTGTACGTCTGTACGTCTGTACGTCTGTACGTCTGTACGTCTGTACGTCTGTACGTCTGTACGTCTGTACGTCTGTACGTCTGTACGTCTGTACGTCTGTACGTCTGTACGTCTGTACGTCTGTACGTCTGTACGTCTGTACGTCTGTACGTCTGTACGTCTGTACGTCTGTACGTCTGTACGTCTGTACGTCTGTACGTCTGTACGTCTGTACGTCTGTACGTCTGTACGTCTGTACGTCTGTACGTCTGTACGTCTGTACGTCTGTACGTCTGTACGTCTGTACGTCTGTACGTCTGTACGTCTGTACGTCTGTACGTCTGTACGTCTGTACGTCTGTACGTCTGTACGTCTGTACGTCTGTACGTCTGTACGTCTGTACGTCTGTACGTCTGTACGTCTGTACGTCTGTACGTCTGTACGTCTGTACGTCTGTACGTCTGTACGTCTGTACGTCTGTACGTCTGTACGTCTGTACGTCTGTACGTCTGTACGTCTGTACGTCTGTACGTCTGTACGTCTGTACGTCTGTACGTCTGTACGTCTGTACGTCTGTACGTCTGTACGTCTGTACGTCTGTACGTCTGTACGTCTGTACGTCTGTACGTCTGTACGTCTGTACGTCTGTACGTCTGTACGTCTGTACGTCTGTACGTCTGTACGTCTGTACGTCTGTACGTCTGTACGTCTGTACGTCTGTACGTCTGTACGTCTGTACGTCTGTACGTCTGTACGTCTGTACGTCTGTACGTCTGTACGTCTGTACGTCTGTACGTCTGTACGTCTGTACGTCTGTACGTCTGTACGTCTGTACGTCTGTACGTCTGTACGTCTGTACGTCTGTACGTCTGTACGTCTGTACGTCTGTACGTCTGTACGTCTGTACGTCTGTACGTCTGTACGTCTGTACGTCTGTACGTCTGTACGTCTGTACGTCTGTACGTCTGTACGTCTGTACGTCTGTACGTCTGTACGTCTGTACGTCTGTACGTCTGTACGTCTGTACGTCTGTACGTCTGTACGTCTGTACGTCTGTACGTCTGTACGTCTGTACGTCTGTACGTCTGTACGTCTGTACGTCTGTACGTCTGTACGTCTGTACGTCTGTACGTCTGTACGTCTGTACGTCTGTACGTCTGTACGTCTGTACGTCTGTACGTCTGTACGTCTGTACGTCTGTACGTCTGTACGTCTGTACGTCTGTACGTCTGTACGTCTGTACGTCTGTACGTCTGTACGTCTGTACGTCTGTACGTCTGTACGTCTGTACGTCTGTACGTCTGTACGTCTGTACGTCTGTACGTCTGTACGTCTGTACGTCTGTACGTCTGTACGTCTGTACGTCTGTACGTCTGTACGTCTGTACGTCTGTACGTCTGTACGTCTGTACGTCTGTACGTCTGTACGTCTGTACGTCTGTACGTCTGTACGTCTGTACGTCTGTACGTCTGTACGTCTGTACGTCTGTACGTCTGTACGTCTGTACGTCTGTACGTCTGTACGTCTGTACGTCTGTACGTCTGTACGTCTGTACGTCTGTACGTCTGTACGTCTGTACGTCTGTACGTCTGTACGTCTGTACGTCTGTACGTCTGTACGTCTGTACGTCTGTACGTCTGTACGTCTGTACGTCTGTACGTCTGTACGTCTGTACGTCTGTACGTCTGTACGTCTGTACGTCTGTACGTCTGTACGTCTGTACGTCTGTACGTCTGTACGTCTGTACGTCTGTACGTCTGTACGTCTGTACGTCTGTACGTCTGTACGTCTGTACGTCTGTACGTCTGTACGTCTGTACGTCTGTACGTCTGTACGTCTGTACGTCTGTACGTCTGTACGTCTGTACGTCTGTACGTCTGTACGTCTGTACGTCTGTACGTCTGTACGTCTGTACGTCTGTACGTCTGTACGTCTGTACGTCTGTACGTCTGTACGTCTGTACGTCTGTACGTCTGTACGTCTGTACGTCTGTACGTCTGTACGTCTGTACGTCTGTACGTCTGTACGTCTGTACGTCTGTACGTCTGTACGTCTGTACGTCTGTACGTCTGTACGTCTGTACGCCTGTACGTCTGTACGTCTGTACGTCTGTACGTCTGTACGTCTGTACGCTGTACGTCTGTACGTCTGTACGTCTGTACGTCTGTACGTCTGTACGTCTGTACGTCCTGTACGTCCTGTACGTCTGTACGTCTGTACGTCTGTACGTCTGTACGTCTGTACGTCTGTACGTCTGTACGTCTGTACGTCTGTACGTCTGTACGTCTGTACGTCTGTACGTCTGTACGTCTGTACGTCTGTACGTCTGTACGTCTGTACGTCTGTACGTCTGTACGTCTGTACGTCTGTACGTCTGTACGTCTGTACGTCTGTACGTCTGTACGTCTGTACGTCTGTACGTCTGTACGTCTGTACGTCTGTACGTCCTGTACGTCTGTACGTCTGTACGTCTGTACGTCTGTACGTCTGTACGTCTGTACGTCTGTACGTCTGTACGTCTGTACGTCTGTACGTCTGTACGCCTGTACGTCTGTACGTCTGTACGCCTGTACGCCTGTACGTCTGTACGTCTGTACGTCTGTACGTCTGTACGTCTGTACGCCTGTACGCCTGTACGTCTGTACGTCTGTACGTCTGTACGTCTGTACGCCTGTACGTCTGTACGTCTGTACGCCTGTACGTCTGTACGTCTGTACGTCTGTACGTCTGTACGTCTGTACGTCTGTACGTCTGTACGTCTGTACGTCTGTACGTCTGTACGTCTGTACGTCTGTACGTCTGTACGTCTGTACGCCTGTACGTCTGTACGTCTGTACGTCTGTACGTCTGTACGTCTGTACGTCTGTACGTCTGTACGTCTGTACGTCTGTACGCTGTACGTCTGTACGTCTGTACGTCTGTACGTCTGTACGTCTGTACGTCTGTACGTCTGTACGTCTGTACGTCTGTACGTCTGTACGTCTGTACGTCTGTACGTCTGTACGCCTGTACGTCTGTACGTCCTGTACGTCTGTACGTCTGTACGTCTGTACGTCTGTACGTCTGTACGTCTGTACGTCTGTACGTCTGTACGTCTGTACGTCTGTACGTCTGTACGTCTGTACGTCTGTACGCCTGTACGTCTGTACGTCTGTACGTCTGTACGTCTGTACGTCTGTACGTCTGTACGTCTGTACGTCTGTACGTCTGTACGTCTGTACGTCTGTACGTCTGTACGTCTGTACGTCTGTACGTCTGTACGTCTGTACGTCTGTACGTCTGTACGTCTGTACGTCTGTACGTCTGTACGTCTGTACGTCTGTACGTCTGTACGTCTGTACGTCTGTACGTCTGTACGTCTGTACGTCTGTACGTCTGTCTGTACGTCTGTACGTCTGTACGTCTGTACGTCTGTACGTCTGTACGTCTGTACGTCTGTACGTCTGTACGTCTGTACGTCTGTACGTCTGTACGTCTGTACGTCTGTACGTCTGTACGTCTGTACGTCTGTACGTCTGTACGTCTGTACGTCTGTACGTCTGTCTGTACGTCTGTACGTCTGTACGTCTGTACGTCTGTACGTCTGTACGTCTGTACGTCTGTACGTCTGTACGTCTGTACGTCTGTACGTCTGTACGTCTGTACGTCTGTACGTCTGTACGTCTGTACGTCTGTACGTCTGTACGTCTGTACGTCTGTACGTCTGTACGTCTTACGTCTGTACGTCTGTACGTCTGTACGTCTGTACGTCTGTACGTCTGTACGTCTGTACGTCTGTACGTCTGTACGACGTCTGTACGTCTGTACGTCTGTACGTCTGTACGTCTGTACGTCTGTACGTCTGTACGTCTGTACGTCTGTACGTCTGTACGTCTGTACGTCTGTACGTCTGTACGTCTGTACGTCTGTACGTCTGTACGTCTGTACGTCTGTACGTCTGTACGTCTGTACGTCTGTACGTCTGTACGTCTGTACGTCTGTACGTCTGTACGTCTGTACGTCTGTACGTCTGTACGTCTGTACGTCTGTACGTCTGTACGTCTGTACGTCTGTACGTCTGTACGTCTGTACGTCTGTACGTCTGTACGTCTGTACGTCTGTACGTCTGTACGTCTGTACGTCTGTACGTCTGTACGTCTGTACGTCTGTACGTCTGTACGTCTGTACGTCTGTACGTCTGTACGTCTGTACGTCTGTACGTCTGTACGTCTGTACGTCTGTACGTCTGTACGTCTGTACGTCTGTACGTCTGTACGTCTGTACGTCTGTACGTCTGTACGTCTGTACGTCTGTACGTCTGTACGTCTGTACGTCTGTACGTCTGTACGTCTGTACGTCTGTACGTCTGTACGTCTGTACGTCTGTACGTCTGTACGTCTGTACGTCTGTACGTCTGTACGTCTGTACGTCTGTACGTCTGTACGTCTGTACGTCTGTACGTCTGTACGTCTGTACGTCTGTACGTCTGTACGTCTGTACGTCTGTACGTCTGTACGTCTGTACGTCTGTACGTCTGTACGTCTGTACGTCTGTACGTCTGTACGTCTGTACGTCTGTACGTCTGTACGTCTGTACGTCTGTACGTCTGTACGTCTGTACGTCTGTACGTCTGTACGTCTGTACGTCTGTACGTCTGTACGTCTGTACGTCTGTACGTCTGTACGTCTGTACGTCTGTACGTCTGTACGTCTGTACGTCTGTACGTCTGTACGTCTGTACGTCTGTACGTCTGTACGTCTGTACGTCTGTACGTCTGTACGTCTGTACGTCTGTACGTCTGTACGTCTGTACGTCTGTACGTCTGTACGTCTGTACGTCTGTACGTCTGTACGTCTGTACGTCTGTACGTCTGTACGTCTGTACGTCTGTACGTCTGTACGTCTGTACGTCTGTACGTCTGTACGTCTGTACGTCTGTACGTCTGTACGTCTGTACGTCTGTACGTCTGTACGTCTGTACGTCTGTACGTCTGTACGTCTGTACGTCTGTACGTCTGTACGTCTGTACGTCTGTACGTCTGTACGTCTGTACGTCTGTACGTCTGTACGTCTGTACGTCTGTACGTCTGTACGTCTGTACGTCTGTACGTCTGTACGTCTGTACGTCTGTACGTCTGTACGTCTGTACGTCTGTACGTCTGTACGTCTGTACGTCTGTACGCCTGTACGCCTGTACGCCTGTACGTCTGTACGTCTGTACGCCTGTACGTCTGTACGTCTGTACGTCTGTACGTCTGTACGCCTGTACGTCTGTACGTCTGTACGCCTGTACGCCTGTACGTCTGTACGTCTGTACGTCTGTACGCCTGTACGTCTGTACGTCTGTACGCCTGTACGTCTGTACGTCTGTACGTCTGTACGTCTGTACGTCTGTACGTCTGTACGTCTGTACGTCTGTACGTCTGTACGTCTGTACGTCTGTACGTCTGTACGTCTGTACGTCTGTACGTCTGTACGTCTGTACGTCTGTGCGTCTGTACGTCTGTACGTCTGTACGTCTGTGCGTCTGTACGTCTGTACGTCTGTGCGTCTGTACGTCTGTACGTCTGTACGTCTGTGCGTCTGTACGTCTGTACGTCTGTACGTCTGTACGTCTGTACGTCTGTACGTCTGTACGTCTGTACGTCTGTACGTCTGTAGGTCTGTACGTCTGTACGTCTGTACGTCTGTACGTCTGTACGTCTGTACGTCTGTACGTCTGTACGTCTGTACGTCTGTACGTCTGTACGTCTGTACGTCTGTACGTCTGTACGTCTGTACGTCTGTACGTCTGTACGTCTGTACGTCTGTACGTCTGTACGTCTGTACGTCTGTACGTCTGTACGTCTGTACGTCTGTACGTCTGTAACGTCTGTACGTCTGTACGTCTGTACGTCTGTACGTCTGTACGTCTGTACGTCTGTACGTCTGTACGTCTGTACGTCTGTACGTCTGTACGTCTGTACGTCTGTACGTCTGTACGTCTGTACGTCTGTACGTCTGTACGTCTGTACGTCTGTACGTCTGTACGTCTGTACGTCTGTACGTCTGTACGTCTGTACGTCTGTACGTCTGTACGTCTGTACGTCTGTACGTCTGTACGTCTGTACGTCTGTACGTCTGTACGTCTGTACGTCTGTACGTCTGTACGTCTGTACGTCTGTACGTCTGTACGTCTGTACGTCTGTACGTCTGTACGTCTGTACGTCTGTACGTCTGTACGTCTGTACGTCTGTACGTCTGTCCGTCTGTCCGTCTGTACGTCTGTACGTCTGTCCGTCTGTCCGTCTGTCCGTCTGTCCGTCTGTCCGTCTGTCCGTCTGTCCGTCTGTCCGTCTGTCCGTCTGTCCGTCTGTCCGTCTGTCCGTCTGTCCGTCTGTCCGTCTGTCCGTCTGTCCGTCTGTCCGTCTGTACGTCTGTACGTCTGTCCGTCTGTCCGTCTGTCCGTCTGTCCGTCTGTCCGTCTGTCCGTCTGTCCGTCTGTCCGTCTGTCCGTCTGTCCGTCTGTCCGTCTGTCCGTCTGTCCGTCTGTCCGTCTGTCCGTCTGTCCGTCTGTCCGTCTGTCCGTCTGTCCGTCTGTCCGTCTGTCCGTCTGTCCGTCTGTCCGTCTGTCCGTCTGTCCGTCTGTCCGTCTGTCCGTCTGTCCGTCTGTCCGTCTGTCCGTCTGTCCGTCTGTCCGTCTGTCCGTCTGTCCGTCTGTCCGTCTGTCCGTCTGTCCGTCTGTCCGTCTGTCCGTCTGTCCGTCTGTCCGTCTGTCCGTCTGTCCGTCTGTCCGTCTGTCCGTCTGTCCGTCTGTCGGTATGTCCGTCTGTCCGTCTGTCCGTCTGTCCGTCTGTCCGTCTGTCCGTCTGTCCGTCTGTCCGTCTGTCCGTCTGTCGGTATGTCTGTATGTCTGTATGTCTGTATGTCTGTATGTCTGTATGTCTGTATGTCCGTCTGTCGGTATGTCTGTATGTCTGTATGTCTGTATGTCTGTATGTCTGTATGTCTGTATGTCTGTATGTCTGTATGTCTGTATGTCTGTATGTCTGTCTGTCTGTATGTCTGTATGTCTGTATGTCTGTATGTCTGTATGTCTGTATGTCTGTATGTCTGTATGTCTGTATGTCTGTATGTCTGTATGTCTGTCTGTCTGTATGTCTGTATGTCTGTATGTCTGTATGTCTGTATGTCTGTATGTCTGTATGTCTGTATGTCTGTATGTCTGTATGTCTGTATGTCTGTATGTCTGTGTGTCTGTATGTCTGTATGTCTGTATGTCTGTATGTCTGTATGTCTGTATGTCTGTATGTCTGTATGTCTGTATGTCTGTATGTCTGTATGTCTGTATGTCTGTATGTCTGTATGTCTGTATGTCTGTATGTCTGTATGTCTGTATGTCTGTATGTCTGTATGTCTGTATGTCTGTAGGTCTGTAGGTCTGTAGGTCTGTAGGTCTGTATGTCTGTATGTCTGTATGTCTGTCTGTCTGTCTGTCTGTCTGTCTGTCTGTCTGTCTGTCTGTCTGTCTGTCTGTCTGTCTGTCTGTCTGTCTGTCTGTCTGTCTGTCTGTATGTCTGTATGTCTGTATGTCTGTATGTCTCTATGTCTGTATGTCTGTATGTCTGTATGTCTGTATGTCTGTATGTCTGTATGTCTGTATGTCTGTATGTCTGTATGTCTGTCTGTCTGTCTGTCTGTCTGTCTGTCTGTCTGTCTGTCTGTCTGTCTGTCTGTCTGTACGTCTGTACGTCTGTACGTCTGTACGTCTGTACGTCTGTCTGTCTGTACGTCTGTACGTCTGTACGTCTGTACGTCTGTACGTCTGTACGTCTGTACGTCTGTCTGTCTGTACGTCTGTACGTCTGTACGTCTGTACGTCTGTACGTCTGTACGTCTGTACGTCTGTACGTCTGTCTGTCTGTACGTCTGTACGTCTGTACGTCTGTACGTCTGTACGTCTGTACGTCTGTACGTCTGTACGTCTGTACGTCTGTACGTCTGTACGTCTGTACGTCTGTACGTCTGTACGTCTGTACGTCTGTACGTCTGTACGTCTGTACGTCTGTACGTCTGTACGTCTGTACGTCTGTACGTCTGTACGTCTGTACGTCTGTACGTCTGTACGTCTGTACGTCTGTACGTCTGTACGTCTGTACGTCTGTACGTCTGTACGTCTGTACGTCTGTACGTCTGTACGTCTGTACGTCTGTACGTCTGTACGTCTGTACGTCTGTACGTCTGTACGTCTGTACGTCTGTACGTCTGTACGTCTGTACGTCTGTACGTCTGTACGTCTGTACGTCTGTACGTCTGTACGTCTGTACGTCTGTACGTCTGTACGTCTGTACGTCTGTACGTCGGTACGTCGGTACGTCGGTACGTCTGTACGTCTGTACGTCTGTACGTCTGTACGTCGGTACGTCTGTACGTCGGTACGTCTGTACGTCTGTACGTCGGTACGTCTGTACGTCTGTACGTCTGTACGTCTGTACGTCTGTACGTCTGTACGTCTGTACGTCTGTACGTCTGTACGTCTGTACGTCTGTACGTCTGTACGTCTGTACGTCTGTACGTCTGTACGTCTGTACGTCTGTACGTCTGTACGTCTGTACGTCTGTACGTCTGTACGTCTGTACGTCTGTACGTCTGTACGTCTGTACGTCTGTACGTCTGTACGTCTGTACGTCGGTACGTCTGTACGTCTGTACGTCTGTACGTCTGTACGTCTGTACGTCTGTACGTCTGTACGTCTGTACGTCTGTACGTCTGTACGTCTGTACGTCTGTACGTCTGTACGTCTGTACGTCTGTACGTCTGTACGTCTGTACGTCTGTACGTCTGTACGTCTGTACGTCTGTACGTCTGTACGTCTGTACGTCTGTACGTCTGTACGTCTGTACGTCTGTACGTCTGTACGTCTGTACGTCTGTACGTCTGTACGTCTGTACGTCTGTACGTCTGTACGTCTGTACGTCTGTACGTCTGTACGTCTGTACGTCTGTACGTCTGTACGTCTGTACGTCTGTACGTCTGTACGTCTGTACGTCTGTACGTCTGTACGTCTGTACGTCTGTACGTCTGTACGTCTGTACGTCTGTACGTCTGTACGTCTGTACGTCTGTACGTCTGTACGTCTGTACGTCTGTACGTCTGTACGTCTGTACGTCTGTACGTCTGTACGTCTGTACGTCTGTACGTCTGTACGTCTGTACGTCTGTACGTCTGTACGTCTGTACGTCTGTACGTCTGTACGTCTGTACGTCTGTACGTCTGTACGTCTGTACGTCTGTACGTCTGTACGTCTGTACGTCTGTACGTCTGTACGTCTGTACGTCTGTACGTCTGTACGTCTGTACGTCTGTACGTCTGTACGTCTGTACGTCTGTACGTCTGTACGTCTGTACGTCTGTACGTCTGTACGTCTGTACGTCTGTACGTCTGTACGTCTGTACGTCTGTACGTCTGTACGTCTGTACGTCTGTACGTCTGTACGTCTGTACGTCTGTACGTCTGTACGTCTGTACGTCTGTACGTCTGTACGTCTGTACGTCTGTACGTCTGTACGTCTGTACGTCTGTACGTCTGTACGTCTGTACGTCTGTACGTCTGTACGTCTGTACGTCTGTACGTCTGTACGTCTGTACGTCTGTACGTCTGTACGTCTGTACGTCTGTACGTCTGTACGTCTGTACGTCTGTACGTCTGTACGTCTGTACGTCTGTACGTCTGTACGTCTGTACGTCTGTACGTCTGTACGTCTGTACGTCTGTACGTCTGTACGTCTGTACGTCTGTACGTCTGTACGTCTGTACGTCTGTACGTCTGTACGTCTGTACGTCTGTACGTCTGTACGTCTGTACGTCTGTACGTCTGTACGTCTGTACGTCTGTACGTCTGTACGTCTGTACGTCTGTACGTCTGTACGTCTGTACGTCTGTACGTCTGTACGTCTGTACGTCTGTACGTCTGTACGTCTGTACGTCTGTACGTCTGTACGTCTGTACGTCTGTACGTCTGTACGTCTGTACGTCTGTACGTCTGTACGTCTGTACGTCTGTACGTCTGTACGTCTGTACGTCTGTACGTCTGTACGTCTGTACGTCTGTACGTCTGTACGTCTGTACGTCTGTACGTCTGTACGTCTGTACGTCTGTACGTCTGTACGTCTGTACGTCTGTACGTCTGTACGTCTGTACGTCTGTACGTCTGTACGTCTGTACGTCTGTACGTCTGTACGTCTGTACGTCTGTACGTCTGTACGTCTGTACGTCTGTACGTCTGTACGTCTGTACGTCTGTACGTCTGTACGTCTGTACGTCTGTACGTCTGTACGTCTGTACGTCTGTACGTCTGTACGTCTGTACGTCTGTACGTCTGTACGTCTGTACGTCTGTACGTCTGTACGTCTGTACGTCTGTACGTCTGTACGTCTGTACGTCTGTACGTCTGTACGTCTGTACGTCTGTACGTCTGTACGTCTGTACGTCTGTACGTCTGTACGTCTGTACGTCTGTACGTCTGTACGTCTGTACGTCTGTACGTCTGTACGTCTGTACGTCTGTACGTCTGTACGTCTGTACGTCTGTACGTCTGTACGTCTGTACGTCTGTACGTCTGTACGTCTGTACGTCTGTACGTCTGTACGTCTGTACGTCTGTACGTCTGTACGTCTGTACGTCTGTACGTCTGTACGTCTGTACGTCTGTACGTCTGTACGTCTGTACGTCTGTACGTCTGTACGTCTGTACGTCTGTACGTCTGTACGTCTGTACGTCTGTACGTCTGTACGTCTGTACGTCTGTACGTCTGTACGTCTGTACGTCTGTACGTCTGTACGTCTGTACGTCTGTACGTCTGTACGTCTGTACGTCTGTACGTCTGTACGTCTGTACGTCTGTACGTCTGTACGTCTGTACGTCTGTACGTCTGTACGTCTGTACGTCTGTACGTCTGTACGTCTGTACGTCTGTACGTCTGTACGTCTGTACGTCTGTACGTCTGTACGTCTGTACGTCTGTACGTCTGTACGTCTGTACGTCTGTACGTCTGTACGTCTGTACGTCTGTACGTCTGTACGTCTGTACGTCTGTACGTCTGTACGTCTGTACGTCTGTACGTCTGTACGTCTGTACGTCTGTACGTCTGTACGTCTGTACGTCTGTACGTCTGTACGTCTGTACGTCTGTACGTCTGTACGTCTGTACGTCTGTACGTCTGTACGTCTGTACGTCTGTACGTCTGTACGTCTGTACGTCTGTACGTCTGTACGTCTGTACGTCTGTACGTCTGTACGTCTGTACGTCTGTACGTCTGTACGTCTGTACGTCTGTACGTCTGTACGTCTGTACGTCTGTACGTCTGTACGTCTGTACGTCTGTACGTCTGTACGTCTGTACGTCTGTACGTCTGTACGTCTGTACGTCTGTACGTCTGTACGTCTGTACGTCTGTACGTCTGTACGTCTGTACGTCTGTACGTCTGTACGTCTGTACGTCTGTACGTCTGTACGTCTGTACGTCTGTACGTCTGTACGTCTGTACGTCTGTACGTCTGTACGTCTGTACGTCTGTACGTCTGTACGTCTGTACGTCTGTACGTCTGTACGTCTGTACGTCTGTACGTCTGTACGTCTGTACGTCTGTACGTCTGTACGTCTGTACGTCTGTACGTCTGTACGTCTGTACGTCTGTACGTCTGTACGTCTGTACGTCTGTACGTCTGTACGTCTGTACGTCTGTACGTCTGTACGTCTGTACGTCTGTACGTCTGTACGTCTGTACGTCTGTACGTCTGTACGTCTGTACGTCTGTACGTCTGTACGTCTGTACGTCTGTACGTCTGTACGTCTGTACGTCTGTACGTCTGTACGTCTGTACGTCTGTACGTCTGTACGTCTGTACGTCTGTACGTCTGTACGTCTGTACGTCTGTACGTCTGTACGTCTGTACGTCTGTACGTCTGTACGTCTGTACGTCTGTACGTCTGTACGTCTGTACGTCTGTACGTCTGTACGTCTGTACGTCTGTACGTCTGTACGTCTGTACGTCTGTACGTCTGTACGTCTGTACGTCTGTACGTCTGTACGTCTGTACGTCTGTACGTCTGTACGTCTGTACGTCTGTACGTCTGTACGTCTGTACGTCTGTACGTCTGTACGTCTGTACGTCTGTACGTCTGTACGTCTGTACGTCTGTACGTCTGTACGTCTGTACGTCTGTACGTCTGTACGTCTGTACGTCTGTACGTCTGTACGTCTGTACGTCTGTACGTCTGTACGTCTGTACGTCTGTACGTCTGTACGTCTGTACGTCTGTACGTCTGTACGTCTGTACGTCTGTACGTCTGTACGTCTGTACGTCTGTACGTCTGTACGTCTGTACGTCTGTACGTCTGTACGTCTGTACGTCTGTACGTCTGTACGTCTGTACGTCTGTACGTCTGTACGTCTGTACGTCTGTACGTCTGTACGTCTGTACGTCTGTACGTCTGTACGTCTGTACGTCTGTACGTCTGTACGTCTGTACGTCTGTACGTCTGTACGTCTGTACGTCTGTACGTCTGTACGTCTGTACGTCTGTACGTCTGTACGTCTGTACGTCTGTACGTCTGTACGTCTGTACGTCTGTACGTCTGTACGTCTGTACGTCTGTACGTCTGTACGTCTGTACGTCTGTACGTCTGTACGTCTGTACGTCTGTACGTCTGTACGTCTGTACGTCTGTACGTCTGTACGTCTGTACGTCTGTACGTCTGTACGTCTGTACGTCTGTACGTCTGTACGTCTGTACGTCTGTACGTCTGTACGTCTGTACGTCTGTACGTCTGTACGTCTGTACGTCTGTACGTCTGTACGTCTGTACGTCTGTACGTCTGTACGTCTGTACGTCTGTACGTCTGTACGTCTGTACGTCTGTACGTCTGTACGTCTGTACGTCTGTACGTCTGTACGTCTGTACGTCTGTACGTCTGTACGTCTGTACGTCTGTACGTCTGTACGTCTGTACGTCTGTACGTCTGTACGTCTGTACGTCTGTACGTCTGTACGTCTGTACGTCTGTACGTCTGTACGTCTGTACGTCTGTACGTCTGTACGTCTGTACGTCTGTACGTCTGTACGTCTGTACGTCTGTACGTCTGTACGTCTGTACGTCTGTACGTCTGTACGTCTGTACGTCTGTACGTCTGTACGTCTGTACGTCTGTACGTCTGTACGTCTGTACGTCTGTACGTCTGTACGTCTGTACGTCTGTACGTCTGTACGTCTGTACGTCTGTACGTCTGTACGTCTGTACGTCTGTACGTCTGTACGTCTGTACGTCTGTACGTCTGTACGTCTGTACGTCTGTACGTCTGTACGTCTGTACGTCTGTACGTCTGTACGTCTGTACGTCTGTACGTCTGTACGTCTGTACGTCTGTACGTCTGTACGTCTGTACGTCTGTACGTCTGTACGTCTGTACGTCTGTACGTCTGTACGTCTGTACGTCTGTACGTCTGTACGTCTGTACGTCTGTACGTCTGTACGTCTGTACGTCTGTACGTCTGTACGTCTGTACGTCTGTACGTCTGTACGTCTGTACGTCTGTACGTCTGTACGTCTGTACGTCTGTACGTCTGTACGTCTGTACGTCTGTACGTCTGTACGTCTGTACGTCTGTACGTCTGTACGTCTGTACGTCTGTACGTCTGTACGTCTGTACGTCTGTACGTCTGTACGTCTGTACGTCTGTACGTCTGTACGTCTGTACGTCTGTACGTCTGTACGTCTGTCTGTACGTCGTCTGTACGTCTGTACGTCTGTACGTCTGTACGTCTGTACGTCTGTACGTCTGTACGTCTGTACGTCTGTACGTCTGTACGTCTGTACGTCTGTACGTCTGTACGTCTGTACGTCTGTACGTCTGTACGTCTGTACGTCTGTACGTCTGTACGTCTGTACGTCTGTACGTCTGTACGTCTGTACGTCTGTACGTCTGTACGTCTGTACGTCTGTACGTCTGTACGTCTGTACGTCTGTACGTCTGTACGTCTGTACGTCTGTACGTCTGTACGTCTGTACGTCTGTACGTCTGTACGTCTGTACGTCTGTACGTCTGTACGTCTGTACGTCTGTACGTCTGTACGTCTGTACGTCTGTACGTCTGTACGTCTGTACGTCTGTACGTCTGTACGTCTGTACGTCTGTACGTCTGTACGTCTGTACGTCTGTACGTCTGTACGTCTGTACGTCTGTACGTCTGTACGTCTGTACGTCTGTACGTCTGTACGTCTGTACGTCTGTACGTCTGTACGTCTGTACGTCTGTACGTCTGTACGTCTGTACGTCTGTACGTCTGTACGTCTGTACGTCTGTACGTCTGTACGTCTGTACGTCTGTACGTCTGTACGTCTGTACGTCTGTACGTCTGTACGTCTGTACGTCTGTACGTCTGTACGTCTGTACGTCTGTACGTCTGTACGTCTGTACGTCTGTACGTCTGTACGTCTGTACGTCTGTACGTCTGTACGTCTGTACGTCTGTACGTCTGTACGTCTGTACGTCTGTACGTCTGTACGTCTGTACGTCTGTACGTCTGTACGTCTGTACGTCTGTACGTCTGTACGTCTGTACGTCTGTACGTCTGTACGTCTGTACGTCTGTACGTCTGTACGTCTGTACGTCTGTACGTCTGTACGTCTGTACGTCTGTACGTCTGTACGTCTGTACGTCTGTACGTCTGTACGTCTGTACGTCTGTACGTCTGTACGTCTGTACGTCTGTACGTCTGTACGTCTGTACGTCTGTACGTCTGTACGTCTGTACGTCTGTACGTCTGTACGTCTGTACGTCTGTACGTCTGTACGTCTGTACGTCTGTACGTCTGTACGTCTGTACGTCTGTACGTCTGTACGTCTGTACGTCTGTACGTCTGTACGTCTGTACGTCTGTACGTCTGTACGTCTGTACGTCTGTACGTCTGTACGTCTGTACGTCTGTACGTCTGTACGTCTGTACGTCTGTACGTCTGTACGTCTGTACGTCTGTACGTCTGTACGTCTGTACGTCTGTACGTCTGTACGTCTGTACGTCTGTACGTCTGTACGTCTGTACGTCTGTACGTCTGTACGTCTGTACGTCTGTACGTCTGTACGTCTGTACGTCTGTACGTCTGTACGTCTGTACGTCTGTACGTCTGTACGTCTGTACGTCTGTACGTCTGTACGTCTGTACGTCTGTACGTCTGTACGTCTGTACGTCTGTACGTCTGTACGTCTGTACGTCTGTACGTCTGTACGTCTGTACGTCTGTACGTCTGTACGTCTGTACGTCTGTACGTCTGTACGTCTGTACGTCTGTACGTCTGTACGTCTGTACGTCTGTACGTCTGTACGTCTGTACGTCTGTACGTCTGTACGTCTGTACGTCTGTACGTCTGTACGTCTGTACGTCTGTACGTCTGTACGTCTGTACGTCTGTACGTCTGTACGTCTGTACGTCTGTACGTCTGTACGTCTGTACGTCTGTACGTCTGTACGTCTGTACGTCTGTACGTCTGTACGTCTGTACGTCTGTACGTCTGTACGTCTGTACGTCTGTACGTCTGTACGTCTGTACGTCTGTACGTCTGTACGTCTGTACGTCTGTACGTCTGTACGTCTGTACGTCTGTACGTCTGTACGTCTGTACGTCTGTACGTCTGTACGTCTGTACGTCTGTACGTCTGTACGTCTGTACGTCTGTACGTCTGTACGTCTGTACGTCTGTACGTCTGTACGTCTGTACGTCTGTACGTCTGTACGTCTGTACGTCTGTACGTCTGTACGTCTGTACGTCTGTACGTCTGTACGTCTGTACGTCTGTACGTCTGTACGTCTGTACGTCTGTACGTCTGTACGTCTGTACGTCTGTACGTCTGTACGTCTGTACGTCTGTACGTCTGTACGTCTGTACGTCTGTACGTCTGTACGTCTGTACGTCTGTACGTCTGTACGTCTGTACGTCTGTACGTCTGTACGTCTGTACGTCTGTACGTCTGTACGTCTGTACGTCTGTACGTCTGTACGTCTGTACGTCTGTACGTCTGTACGTCTGTACGTCTGTACGTCTGTACGTCTGTACGTCTGTACGTCTGTACGTCTGTACGTCTGTACGTCTGTACGTCTGTACGTCTGTACGTCTGTACGTCTGTACGTCTGTACGTCTGTACGTCTGTACGTCTGTACGTCTGTACGTCTGTACGTCTGTACGTCTGTACGTCTGTACGTCTGTACGTCTGTACGTCTGTACGTCTGTACGTCTGTACGTCTGTACGTCTGTACGTCTGTACGTCTGTACGTCTGTACGTCTGTACGTCTGTACGTCTGTACGTCTGTACGTCTGTACGTCTGTACGTCTGTACGTCTGTACGTCTGTACGTCTGTACGTCTGTACGTCTGTACGTCTGTACGTCTGTACGTCTGTACGTCTGTACGTCTGTACGTCTGTACGTCTGTACGTCTGTACGTCTGTACGTCTGTACGTCTGTACGTCTGTACGTCTGTACGTCTGTACGTCTGTACGTCTGTACGTCTGTACGTCTGTACGTCTGTACGTCTGTACGTCTGTACGTCTGTACGTCTGTACGTCTGTACGTCTGTACGTCTGTACGTCTGTACGTCTGTACGTCTGTACGTCTGTACGTCTGTACGTCTGTACGTCTGTACGTCTGTACGTCTGTACGTCTGTACGTCTGTACGTCTGTACGTCTGTACGTCTGTACGTCTGTACGTCTGTACGTCTGTACGTCTGTACGTCTGTACGTCTGTACGTCTGTACGTCTGTACGTCTGTACGTCTGTACGTCTGTACGTCTGTACGTCTGTACGTCTGTACGTCTGTACGTCTGTACGTCTGTACGTCTGTACGTCTGTACGTCTGTACGTCTGTACGTCTGTACGTCTGTACGTCTGTACGTCTGTACGTCTGTACGTCTGTACGTCTGTACGTCTGTACGTCTGTACGTCTGTACGTCTGTACGTCTGTACGTCTGTACGTCTGTACGTCTGTACGTCTGTACGTCTGTACGTCTGTACGTCTGTACGTCTGTACGTCTGTACGTCTGTACGTCTGTACGTCTGTACGTCTGTACGTCTGTACGTCTGTACGTCTGTACGTCTGTACGTCTGTACGTCTGTACGTCTGTACGTCTGTACGTCTGTACGTCTGTACGTCTGTACGTCTGTACGTCTGTACGTCTGTACGTCTGTACGTCTGTACGTCTGTACGTCTGTACGTCTGTACGTCTGTACGTCTGTACGTCTGTACGTCTGTACGTCTGTACGTCTGTACGTCTGTACGTCTGTACGTCTGTACGTCTGTACGTCTGTACGTCTGTACGTCTGTACGTCTGTACGTCTGTACGTCTGTACGTCTGTACGTCTGTACGTCTGTACGTCTGTACGTCTGTACGTCTGTACGTCTGTACGTCTGTACGTCTGTACGTCTGTACGTCTGTACGTCTGTACGTCTGTACGTCTGTACGTCTGTACGTCTGTACGTCTGTACGTCTGTACGTCTGTACGTCTGTACGTCTGTACGTCTGTACGTCTGTACGTCTGTACGTCTGTACGTCTGTACGTCTGTACGTCTGTACGTCTGTACGTCTGTACGTCTGTACGTCTGTACGTCTGTACGTCTGTACGTCTGTACGTCTGTACGTCTGTACGTCTGTACGTCTGTACGTCTGTACGTCTGTACGTCTGTACGTCTGTACGTCTGTACGTCTGTACGTCTGTACGTCTGTACGTCTGTACGTCTGTACGTCTGTACGTCTGTACGTCTGTACGTCTGTACGTCTGTACGTCTGTACGTCTGTACGTCTGTACGTCTGTACGTCTGTACGTCTGTACGTCTGTACGTCTGTACGTCTGTACGTCTGTACGTCTGTACGTCTGTACGTCTGTACGTCTGTACGTCTGTACGTCTGTACGTCTGTACGTCTGTACGTCTGTACGTCTGTACGTCTGTACGTCTGTACGTCTGTACGTCTGTACGTCTGTACGTCTGTACGTCTGTACGTCTGTACGTCTGTACGTCTGTACGTCTGTACGTCTGTACGTCTGTACGTCTGTACGTCTGTACGTCTGTACGTCTGTACGTCTGTACGTCTGTACGTCTGTACGTCTGTACGTCTGTACGTCTGTACGTCTGTACGTCTGTACGTCTGTACGTCTGTACGTCTGTACGTCTGTACGTCTGTACGTCTGTACGTCTGTACGTCTGTACGTCTGTACGTCTGTACGTCTGTACGTCTGTACGTCTGTACGTCTGTACGTCTGTACGTCTGTACGTCTGTACGTCTGTACGTCTGTACGTCTGTACGTCTGTACGTCTGTACGTCTGTACGTCTGTACGTCTGTACGTCTGTACGTCTGTACGTCTGTACGTCTGTACGTCTGTACGTCTGTACGTCTGTACGTCTGTACGTCTGTACGTCTGTACGTCTGTACGTCTGTACGTCTGTACGTCTGTACGTCTGTACGTCTGTACGTCTGTACGTCTGTACGTCTGTACGTCTGTACGTCTGTACGTCTGTACGTCTGTACGTCTGTACGTCTGTACGTCTGTACGTCTGTACGTCTGTACGTCTGTACGTCTGTACGTCTGTACGTCTGTACGTCTGTACGTCTGTACGTCTGTACGTCTGTACGTCTGTACGTCTGTACGTCTGTACGTCTGTACGTCTGTACGTCTGTACGTCTGTACGTCTGTACGTCTGTACGTCTGTACGTCTGTACGTCTGTACGTCTGTACGTCTGTACGTCTGTACGTCTGTACGTCTGTACGTCTGTACGTCTGTACGTCTGTACGTCTGTACGTCTGTACGTCTGTACGTCTGTACGTCTGTACGTCTGTACGTCTGTACGTCTGTACGTCTGTACGTCTGTACGTCTGTACGTCTGTACGTCTGTACGTCTGTACGTCTGTACGTCTGTACGTCTGTACGTCTGTACGTCTGTACGTCTGTACGTCTGTACGTCTGTACGTCTGTACGTCTGTACGTCTGTACGTCTGTACGTCTGTACGTCTGTACGTCTGTACGTCTGTACGTCTGTACGTCTGTACGTCTGTACGTCTGTACGTCTGTACGTCTGTACGTCTGTACGTCTGTACGTCTGTACGTCTGTACGTCTGTACGTCTGTACGTCTGTACGTCTGTACGTCTGTACGTCTGTACGTCTGTACGTCTGTACGTCTGTACGTCTGTACGTCTGTACGTCTGTACGTCTGTACGTCTGTACGTCTGTACGTCTGTACGTCTGTACGTCTGTACGTCTGTACGTCTGTACGTCTGTACGTCTGTACGTCTGTACGTCTGTACGTCTGTACGTCTGTACGTCTGTACGTCTGTACGTCTGTACGTCTGTACGTCTGTACGTCTGTACGTCTGTACGTCTGTACGTCTGTACGTCTGTACGTCTGTACGTCTGTACGTCTGTACGTCTGTACGTCTGTACGTCTGTACGTCTGTACGTCTGTACGTCTGTACGTCTGTACGTCTGTACGTCTGTACGTCTGTACGTCTGTACGTCTGTACGTCTGTACGTCTGTACGTCTGTACGTCTGTACGTCTGTACGTCTGTACGTCTGTACGTCTGTACGTCTGTACGTCTGTACGTCTGTACGTCTGTACGTCTGTACGTCTGTACGTCTGTACGTCTGTACGTCTGTACGTCTGTACGTCTGTACGTCTGTACGTCTGTACGTCTGTACGTCTGTACGTCTGTACGTCTGTACGTCTGTACGTCTGTACGTCTGTACGTCTGTACGTCTGTACGTCTGTACGTCTGTACGTCTGTACGTCTGTACGTCTGTACGTCTGTACGTCTGTACGTCTGTACGTCTGTACGTCTGTACGTCTGTACGTCTGTACGTCTGTACGTCTGTACGTCTGTACGTCTGTACGTCTGTACGTCTGTACGTCTGTACGTCTGTACGTCTGTACGTCTGTACGTCTGTACGTCTGTACGTCTGTACGTCTGTACGTCTGTACGTCTGTACGTCTGTACGTCTGTACGTCTGTACGTCTGTACGTCTGTACGTCTGTACGTCTGTACGTCTGTACGTCTGTACGTCTGTACGTCTGTACGTCTGTACGTCTGTACGTCTGTACGTCTGTACGTCTGTACGTCTGTACGTCTGTACGTCTGTACGTCTGTACGTCTGTACGTCTGTACGTCTGTACGTCTGTACGTCTGTACGTCTGTACGTCTGTACGTCTGTACGTCTGTACGTCTGTACGTCTGTACGTCTGTACGTCTGTACGTCTGTACGTCTGTACGTCTGTACGTCTGTACGTCTGTACGTCTGTACGTCTGTACGTCTGTACGTCTGTACGTCTGTACGTCTGTACGTCTGTACGTCTGTACGTCTGTACGTCTGTACGTCTGTACGTCTGTACGTCTGTACGTCTGTACGTCTGTACGTCTGTACGTCTGTACGTCTGTACGTCTGTACGTCTGTACGTCTGTACGTCTGTACGTCTGTACGTCTGTACGTCTGTACGTCTGTACGTCTGTACGTCTGTACGTCTGTACGTCTGTACGTCTGTACGTCTGTACGTCTGTACGTCTGTACGTCTGTACGTCTGTACGTCTGTACGTCTGTACGTCTGTACGTCTGTACGTCTGTACGTCTGTACGTCTGTACGTCTGTACGTCTGTACGTCTGTACGTCTGTACGTCTGTACGTCTGTACGTCTGTACGTCTGTACGTCTGTACGTCTGTACGTCTGTACGTCTGTACGTCTGTACGTCTGTACGTCTGTACGTCTGTACGTCTGTACGTCTGTACGTCTGTACGTCTGTACGTCTGTACGTCTGTACGTCTGTACGTCTGTACGTCTGTACGTCTGTACGTCTGTACGTCTGTACGTCTGTACGTCTGTACGTCTGTACGTCTGTACGTCTGTACGTCTGTACGTCTGTACGTCTGTACGTCTGTACGTCTGTACGTCTGTACGTCTGTACGTCTGTACGTCTGTACGTCTGTACGTCTGTACGTCTGTACGTCTGTACGTCTGTACGTCTGTACGTCTGTACGTCTGTACGTCTGTACGTCTGTACGTCTGTACGTCTGTACGTCTGTACGTCTGTACGTCTGTACGTCTGTACGTCTGTACGTCTGTACGTCTGTACGTCTGTACGTCTGTACGTCTGTACGTCTGTACGTCTGTACGTCTGTACGTCTGTACGTCTGTACGTCTGTACGTCTGTACGTCTGTACGTCTGTACGTCTGTACGTCTGTACGTCTGTACGTCTGTACGTCTGTACGTCTGTACGTCTGTACGTCTGTACGTCTGTACGTCTGTACGTCTGTACGTCTGTACGTCTGTACGTCTGTACGTCTGTACGTCTGTACGTCTGTACGTCTGTACGTCTGTACGTCTGTACGTCTGTACGTCTGTACGTCTGTACGTCTGTACGTCTGTACGTCTGTACGTCTGTACGTCTGTACGTCTGTACGTCTGTACGTCTGTACGTCTGTACGTCTGTACGTCTGTACGTCTGTACGTCTGTACGTCTGTACGTCTGTACTCTGTACCTGTACGTCTGTACGTCTGTACGTCTGTACGTCTGTACGTCTGTACGTCTGTACGTCTGTACGTCTGTACGTCTGTACGTCTGTACGTCTGTACGTCTGTACGTCTGTACGTCTGTACGTCTGTACGTCTGTACGTCTGTACGTCTGTACGTCTGTACGTCTGTACGTCTGTACGTCTGTACGTCTGTACGTCTGTACGTCTGTACGTCTGTACGTCTGTACGTCTGTACGTCTGT
>CATOUR010000363.1:0-49909 GCA_951848785.1 Callosobruchus maculatus
CCTTAATTGATGCTATAAGTCGAATTATTTCCAGAGATTTATCGCATTAGCATCTCCTAGCGCCCCCGAGAATTAAATTTTCTTTACTCAACTCCGATAAGGACTTTATCATTAAAAGTTTGGGAGAAAGGCAGCTGTCGTCAACATGGACAAAAAATATAATGAGGCGTCTGCCATCGATATCAAATGTTTGGAGACAACGTTTTCCTGTACACCAGATTTATCTACACAATACAATATGTCCAATTATACTGGTTTTGTGAAAATAACTCAGGGATTTGAGGACCCAAATATGTTTGACGTGTTGTAATGAATACTTTTTTATTTATAATTCTATCCAGTCTGACATCTATTTGCTGTACAGTAGTAGAACGAAAATAATTCTATCAATTCTCCGTTTTACTTTGACTTGAACTAAGTAAAAAAGTATCAGCTATAATACTAGTACTTTTAAGAGGAAGTTCCCTATAGATATGTTCATTCTGTGGTATGTATGTGCATTTGTGACTACAAACTTCTAAGAGTTTTATATACACACGTCAGGTAACCGTTTAATCTTAAGAAGCTAAATCAAAAAGCAACCTCTTTGCTATTAGGTCTTTATTCATTACACTGTTTGAATTTCTTGTAATGTCTAAGCTTTCACATGTGTACAGGGTGGTCTACTAAGAATGGACGTCGGCAATATCTCGGTAACCTTAAGTCATATAACTTCGAGCAAAAAACATTATGAGATAAATCGGCTAAGAGAAATTGCTGGAAACTATTTTCACGTTCTGCAAGTGGTCGCTAGGGAGCGTAACTGTTACTATCTGAGGGAAAACGTGTTCTCCTCATAAAAACTGCAAATAAAGGTATATTATAAATATTACCGTCATGTAGACCAGACAATTTTCATTATTTTTGTTAAATATTTTTTTGCTCTATCTTTTAAGATGTAGTGGTGGTTTGGGAACATCAAAAAAAAAATTAATTAAATGGCAATAACTTTGGTATAGGTCAACAGAATTGAACAAGCTAGCTCTCGTTTGAAAGAGCTGTTCTTGCCCAATAATAATCTGTTACATAAAAATTATCTAAGTAGATCTTGACTAAGCTACTGGGCGGTATTTGACATCATAGCAATTATTACGCATTATTACGATAATTTCGAATAGTATGCTACATTCCTTTTAACATAAAAGGTAGAAGACGAAATTCTTAAAAAGTTAGAGCAAGCTTCAACTTACAATCTATTTTCAAATCGGATAAATCAATAAAACAAGTATTATGACAAGAGTGCTGCGAGTTTCAGAAACAATTGGTGCCTTATAGGGATAAAGCCTCCGTCACAACGTTTTAGTAATCATTCTACAGATAATACTACTAGGAACCATGTCTTGACTTTTTGAAATAATCACCAGGCGGCGTGCTTTATTCGTTGTACATAATAATGGAACTTTAGAAGAAACAGATAAAAATTAATTATTATTTTATTATTATTAACAGCCAATTTGAGCCGGTCACAAAGTGTTATAAATAAACTCAACAAGCAAAGGTAGAAAGAAAAAGTCAATATTAATATATCTTGAAAATAAGACCAATTAACAGAAAAATAAAGCAAGCAAAATAACGTGGTATAACAATAAGGTTAACAAATAAAATATATATCTATGTTAAAAAACGTAAACCTAACTGACACGCTTCTACTATAACTATTTTCAGTGTTGCCCTAGATGTTCAAACTGGCAGGTTTATCTACGTGTGAATGGATGCATTAGTTCACCTAAAACGATGGACGCCATCGAACATCTGAGGCGACACTGACAATATGTATGGTATGCGTATGTTAATTAGGTTTATGTATTTTTGTTTGTTATGCTTGTTGTTATACCACCTTATTTTGCTTTATTTTGCTGTTAGTTGGCCTTAAGCATACTATTTAAAAATTTTGAAATAATGCGTAATAATTGCTATGCCGTCAAATACCGCCCTGTAGCAACTAGGTCAAGATCAACTTGGATAATTTTTATGTAACAGATTATTAGGCAAGGATAGCTCTTTCAAATGAGAGCTAGCTTGTTAAAAACTGTTAACTGATACTTAAATGGACAGCTTCCTTAGCTGCCTGATCAACGCGTTCGTTTCCTAATATTCCCATATGTCCTTTGACCCAGGCGATAAATACGCTATGTCCAGTATTAACTAATTTATATATGTCATTTAATTTGACATATAATATAATAATTGTTGGTGTGTTTGGTACTAACCAGAGATTGCAATACCGATGCTCCACTGAAGTGATTTGGCGATTGCCAGAGCATCTGCAGTAAAAATGCTGCATAGATCAGGAATCCTACAGGAGTTTGTAATACCTAATTCTAGGACAAAAAAAAAGGCACTACCCACCCCTTGCGTGCTCTTAGAACCATCGTTGAATATTGTGATGTCTGTTTTGATATCTTTCAGAATATTTTTAATTATATACTGGTTGTAGGCGGGAATTGGGCTGTAAGTTGAAAAAAAACACTTTGATTTGTTCTATGATGCAAGTCAGATCGAACTGATATATAGGTAAGTGACTGTGGCTTACAATTTTTTCCAACTGATCAACAGACGCTAGGTACTTATGCTGCGGTTAGGGGAGGGGAATATCTCTTTGACCAATATGGTAAGTCTTCTTAGATTCAAGGGTGGTTCATGACTTTCAGCTGGAATTGCTCTGCAAGGAGATAACTTCATCAGGCCCAGGCATATTCTTAGTGATTGGTACTGAATAGGTCAATTTTTAAGAGACTGGTATTGGACGCAGAGCCATAGAAAACCGTAGTCAATCCTGGAACGTATAAATGACCTATAAAACGTTATGGCTACAGCAGGATCCGCCCCCCATGATTTTTTGGAGACACGTCGCAGTATATTAATACCTTGTTTACCGCGTGTTTTTATATGCTGTATATGCGGAGTCCAAAGGAGCTTTGGGTCTAGCACTAGTCCCAAGTACTTATACAGGGTGGGCCAATAGTGCGTGGATGGAGGATTGTGGGCTTACTAAAAGATATTTAAAAAATCTGTCACTTGATCATAGTAGGGACCCTCGAGGGCTATAACGTAAAAATATTTTCACTTAAATTTTCACATTTATACAGGGTGATTCATATCAAACTTGCATTTTTTTGAATGGAACCCCCTATATATTATTGCATATTTGGATTTCTTGGTCAATTCTAGTGAGACTTTATGTATCACATATGGGACTTTAAACAAACCGTTTAGGCGCAAATCACCATTTTTGGTATAAGTAGGTATCAGAAAAAAATTGAATATCGCAGCGATGATAAAACTTAGAAGGCCGTGACTTTGCGGTACGACTAAGCATAAAATGTGTCACCTAAGGTCAGACGGCTAAATTGAATTTTTTTTTGTACTTGGAGAAATCAGTAGATTAATTAAGGAAACTTCAATCACAGATAACTTGATTTTTTCAAATGGGAATGCCTATTTTGGTTTAAGGAATCAAATGTAAAACTTGATTCCCTTTCTAACGATATAGCATTCTTGATATCAATCTTTTTTGGTTTTCATTTTATTTCAAATTTTCAGTCAAATCGGTGTTTTTCAGTTTTCTTGCGTGCAAGCAACGTAGCAGGCCATGAAAAATAAACAAAAGACCGTTAATATGGAAGAAACCAACTAACTTAGTAGAAAGATGCAAACTAACTAGAGCAACGAGGCAAGATTATGAAAATTCCTCAGAACATATTAGCTCTAACCGGATACAACAGCGGCAAGATATCTAATGTCAATGAGTAGCTGGGGTATGACAGAAGTGTTTGTTTTTCACAGCCTACTAGCTATTGAGGTCTACTAGAGCTTGACAGCTTTCCAAAACAACTAAAAATTTTGAAACCAATGGAAAACTACCAGCGATTTTGCTTACAGTCTAACATGTTATGAATGAAATTTCACATTTAATGGGATAAAAAAATTAGTCATTTCCGTTTAGTTAAGTCAAAAGTAAAGATATCTCCAACTGGAGCATTCTGAACATCTATTGAAATAATTGCTAGCATTTTTTAATTACGCTATGTTGTAATTGTGATTATTTCATGTAGTTTGCTGCAACCTAAATTATCTTTTACAATTCAAACAGACTGCAATTCAAGTTTCATTTTCCGCGATTTTGCTAATAATTAGAAGTACTCACTGAAGAATTTGAAGGGTTCCAGTCAGAGGTATCATTACTTTTGACTTACGGAAGTGGCTACTTTTTTATAGCATTAAATGTGAATTCAGAAAACATAGATATTCTACTGCCAGCAACAATCACTAGTAGTTTTCCTTTGATTAAATAGTTTTTTACTGACTTTGGAAATTGGCTAATAGCTAGTAGGCTGTGAAAAGCGTTCTTGTTACCGCTATTATTTTTGGTTAGAGCTAATATGCTGTAAGCAATTTTCATAATCTTGCGTCGTTGCTCTAGTTAGTTTGTATCTTTCTACTAAGTTAGTTGGTTTCTTCCATATTAACCAGCTTTTGTTTATTTTTCATGGCCTGCTAGGTTGCTTGCATGAAGGAAAATTGGAAAATACCGATTTGACTGAAAATGTGGAATAAAATGAAAAGGAAAAAAGATTGACATCGAGAATGCTATATCGTTAGAAAGGTTATCTAATTTTACATTTGACTCTTTAAACCAAAATAGGCATTCCCATTTGAAAAAATCAAGTTATCTGTGATTGAAGTTTCCTTAATTTATCCTCTGATTTGTCCAAGTACAAAAAGAATTCAAATTCAGTCGTCTGACCTAAGGTGACGCATTTCATGCTTAGTCGAACCGCAAAGTCAAGGCCTTCTAAGTTTTATCATCGCTGCGATATTCAATTTTTTTCTGATACCAACTTATACCAAAAATGGTTATTTGCGCCTAAACGGTTCGTTTAAAGTTCCATGTATGATACATAAAGTCACATTAGAATTGACCAAGGAATCCAAATATGCAAAAATATATAGGAGGTTCCATTCAAAAAAATGTAAGTTTGATATGAATCACCCTGTATAAACGTCGAAATTCAAGTGAAATTATTTTTACGTTATAGCCCTCAAGGGTCCCTACCATGATCAAGTGACAGATTTTTGAAATATTTTTTAGTAAGCCCACAATCCACCGTCCACGCACCATTGGCCCACCCTGTAAGTTTTAACTGCTAAAATAACTTGTCCTGAGGCTCTTATTGCATTTGGCGGTGTATACCGGTGTCTCGTGAAGCACATGAAGGCGGACTTCTCAGCTGATATTGTAAAATCCATTTGGTCAAACAAAGACTTTACTACGTCAAGAGCATGCGTAAGGTCATTTAAGCATCCCGGATATTCTCTATGACTCACGTATAAGCAAAAATCATCAGCGTATTGTAGAACTTTTACATTTGAGTCAAAAAACGCCATGTATTGGAAAATGAATGTACGAGTTGCGCAACGCTGCGCTATCCAACTTGTTCGATCATTATAATTACAGGGTGTCCAGTTAGTGTGTAATTCTTCGATATCGATATACCTGATAGAAAAAAATGTCAAATACAAAAGTTATTTGGTTACCTAAGGCGCATACTCTAAAAATGTTTTGAAATATAAAGGGTGTTGCGGGAAAGTAGGATGGTGATCAACTTGATTTTTTTATACCGAACTACAACTTTTTCTTGAATTCTTCTAGTTTCCGTCATCGATATCTATTTAACCCTGAAATATTTTTGGGATCGGTTGCGACGTTGCCAAGTTATAATTTATTTTCTATTATTCCGGATTTGCAAGGTCGCAAGTAATACGTTCAAATTGATATATTCCTTTAACTTTTCTCAATAATATTATACAAAGGGTTACTTGAATATTAAGTGGATATTATTTTGGACGTTACCAGCAATTTGTATTTACAGGCTGTTTTCGGCAGAATTTTAAATTACGGAAAATTGAAGGTCATTTCACTTTGTTTTCTTAAATGTAACACCCTGTATTTTTTATTTCAAATCGAAATACCTACTAATACACTGTCTATTTGTAATATTTTTTTCGCGTTTGCGACGGTGTCAAGTTATAAATCATTTTCCAATTTTTTAAACAAGTATCCGCGATTTTAATTATATATAATATAAATAGAATCCTCTACTTATTTTTATTGCAATGAATTGCGCATGTTGAATTTAGTAAGATCTCATAATTTCAAATTTTTTGTTCTATTAATTACTGAGATACGGCAACACCACTTTTTCAGTGAACGGTACCGGAACACTTAAATATTTCCAAAACTGACACAGCTGGAGAGGTGAAATTCAATACTTGGGGGTTTTTGAACATACATAATTCAAAAACGCTAACACCAGTGTTGTCAGATTTGTCACCACCTTTACGTTAGACTTCATAAACAGGGCATTCCCTTCAAAATTATGACGTGAAATTGGTAAATCTGACAACACTGATGTTAGCGTGTTTGAAGTCTGTATGTTCAAAAACCTCAAAGTGTTGAATTTCACCTCTCCAGCTGTGGCAGTTTTGGAAATATTTAAGCGATGCGGTACTGTTTACTGAAAAAGCGGTGTTGCCGTATCTCAGTAATTAATAGAAACAAAATTTTGAGATTGTGAGATTTTACTAAACTCGACATGAGCAATACATTGCAATAAAAATAAGTGAAGGATTCTGTTTAAAATAAATTAAAATCGGGGATATTTAAAAATTTGAAAAAATAACTTATAACTTGGCAACGTCACAAACGCAAAAAAATATTACAAGGAGAGATAGGGTATTAGTAGGTATTTCGATTTAAAATAAAAAATATATGGTGTTACATTTAAAAAACAACGTAAAATGACCTCCAATTTGACGTAATTAAAAATTCTGCCAAAAACACCTTGTAAATACAAATTGCTGGTAACATCCAAAATAATATCCACTTAATATTTAAGTATTCCGCTGTATAATATTATTGAGAAAAGTTAAAGGAATATATCAATTTGGACGTATTACTTGCGACCTTGTAAATCCGCAAATTAATAGAAAATAAATTATAACTTGGCAACGTCGCAACCGATCCCAAAAATATTTTAGGGTTAAATAGAGATCAATGATGGAAACTAGAAGAATTTAAGAAAAGGTATAGTTCCATATAAAAAAATCAAGTTGATCGCTATCCTACTTTCCCGCAAGACCCTGTATATTTCAAAATCTTTTTAGAATATGCGTCTTAAGTAACCAAATAGCTTTTGTATTTGACATTTACCTCTATAAGGTATACCTTGCGAGATATCGAAGAATTACACACTAACTGGATACCCTGTATATGGGCTATATCATATTTTCTGAGAAATGCAGCGTTGCTATAAACAAATTGAGGATGCATGGATCTTATGCCAGAAACTTTCGTCAAAAAATTATCAAGAACTCCTTACTCGACCGCATAAGGACAAGTCCCAATGGGCCTGAATTTATTGCAGCTGACTTGTCATGCAAATCGTGCTAGTTTCTTCTTGTAGATGATATGATATCATTTATGTGGTCCCAAGTCCGTTGAAAAGCACAAAAAATACAAAAGATTAGCGAGTCGGTATGGTATTGAAGCAGAGTGAAAATTTATTTCCATCCAGCTAACTAGCTTATGATTCGAAGACACCAGAACATCAAATTTATAAAAAGAACGAATAGTAGCAATTATTTGATATTATTTAAAAATATAAATTGCACGAATATAGTCAAACGACAAATTAAAACAAGCTTAAACTGGGCTTCCAGACATTTTCGTTGTCCCGTGTTTAGAACATGAGACGGGGAGAATTGAGGCGAGATATGCTACAAAGGCTTTAGCTACTGTTAAGCGTTTCCTTCGTCTTTGATGTCTTTACCTAATCTCAATGTAAGAGTTTAAAAGCTTCTTAAGGGGCCTGGATACACACATTTATACATACGTATTTGCCATGTAAAACACGGACCCACAATTTCCCGCATGACTCACTCTATTTTCAACCTACATAAAATATTTCAGAAAGCGATAGTTAAGACCTTAATTAGTGACAACTATTTTCGATTCTCTCAAAAAAGTTTTTTAATGTGCAAAAGACCTTGCAATGCAAAATCATACATTCTATAAATGCCTGTAATTTAACAACCAAACACGATATCAAATAAAGGCTAAATAATTGCACAAGCGCAAGCTTTCTTCTTCAATTTGCTCTTTGAGTTATTACTGTAAGTTTAAAGGTAACGTCAGGAGCTTGGAAATGCGAAATTCATTTTTATTGTGACCTTTGGACCTTACCTTTGGACCTTTTGACCTTACCTTTGGATTTTTGGACTTATCTCCCCTCATCTTAGACACACATACTGGCGAAAGGGAACAGGTGACCACGCCTCCTCGCTAACATGGGAATACGTCTTTTCTTGGATTCTCAATTTCGCGCGCTATACCCTAGACCCTTAAAGGCAAACAATAGATTTGCGTAACCTGGTTTCAGGAGTGGCTTCTGCGGATTGAGAGGTGAACTGAACGTAGAGGAAAATAGAAATTAATAAATCTGTATTACAAGCCTTTCCTAGTACCCTTCATATTGTAAGGTACTGTATATTATGGTATTCGTGTATTGTGTATTAGTTGTCATGTATGATGTGAAAGTGTCAAGTTAGATGTTTGAAGTGTCAACGTCATCGAATCATCTGGAGTTTTCTAGAATGACGGATTAACATTCTCGAACGTCATCGAGATCTCTAGATGGTTCGATGAAGTGTATATAAGGCGCCAAGGGTAGCGTGGTAGTTCAGTTGAGTTGAGTTCTAGTTGAGATAAGGTTAAGAGATATTGTATTGAGTTTTGAAGTAAATCGGTGAAAGTTACGTCCAGTTTGATTCTTTGGTGAAGAAAAAGAGGCCGTCGTGACAATATTATACCTAATAATTAACTACATCCAACCTCTTCTAAACCCTCTATACTGGAAAAAAGCTGGGTTAAGCAGTCGTACTTATATTTTGGATTCAGCCTACAGATATGAATCTGGCGATCTGATGTAAGCAGGCCGCTGAAATACAAAGCACATCCTCGCCCCCGGATACGCTCTCGACCTTTGTCTGGCGCATCTGAGAGCGGAACACTCTTAGCCCAGATTTTCCCTGACGAGTGCGAAGATGCAAATTATTCGGTGGAAATGTCGTCGCAGCGGAGATGCCGCTGCCGCTGCAGTCGTCCTCGGCGCAGCTCCTGAAGCTCCCAATTAGGACATTGTTCTCCTGGGCGCGAAAGGAACGCCATTAATTATGGAGGCGAAGACAGCGTTGTAGAGGGAGGAGCGGAGCTTTCTCTTTATCGGAACGGCATACTGGCTCCTCCGGAGTAGACAAGAAAAACTTAAATGATTAGAGACGACAAGGTTATAGAACCAGTCCATTCTATCAAAATTTAACAGCAGCTGGAAATTTCGTAGGTTGGCACATACGTACGTGGCCCTAATAGAATGAAATCCATAGGATGAGCCTCATAAGCGTATGCAAAAATTAGCAACTAAACCCTTAAGTTGCAAAAAACATATTTTGACAAGAATTGTTCAGAATCAAAATCTCCATCACGTAATATTATGTCCAAGTGTTTCATTTAGGCGAGGCGTAACATAACGTTGTGCTTTCAAATGGAACACCCTGTATATTATTGCATTTTTGAATTCTACGCTTTGTCTAAGGATAAGTTTATTAAATAAATGTAGGTTCTAAAATTAACGGTTTTTGAGTTTTTAGCTTGTTTTATGTATTTCTCTTAACAGTTTCGGCGCTTTCGGAAAATTCAAATATTTCCGAAAATGGAGGATATTGTATAGTTCGGGTCTGAACATTTGTTTTCAGCCTGCTATTTGAAGCGTTATGAACAAATTTCGTTTCTTCTCCTTAAAGCATGGCTCCCAGCTGCCAACTTTTCAGATGTTCAAGCACGGATTACTAGTTCTCTTTTAATGACACTGCCCTCTCTTTTCTTAGCATCATTTAATGTAAAATTGAATTTATTTTGAACTGATGCAGCACTTAATGGGCTTGTTACTATTATTTGTAGAAAAAATCGGAACTTATTGATTTTTTAGTAACTGGCGACATGTCAATTTGTTTTATTGTCATAAGGTACAACATTATAGAGGATATCTAAATAAATAAAACTAGATATAATCTATACGATTTACTGGAAGCTGTTCCTCTGACAATTAGGCAATTGAAGTGGCTGCAATAAGGCAGGGCTTTAGCTCAGTGTACAGCAAAAAATACTCTATTTTCAGAAATATTTAAATTTTTCGAAAGCGCCAAAAATGAGAGAAATACATAAACCAAGCTGAAAACTCAAAAAGGTAGGAAATAATTTACTTGAGTAAATTCAAACGGCGCTCTCACTGTGAACCGAAAGCGATGTTAACAAAACTGGATTTGCCCGGACTAGTTTTTTCATGCTGATTCCGAATCTGTATTTGGGTTATTTTAAAAAAAAGGAGATATTTGGCTCCCTGGCCAATTTTGGGTAGCTAAAATTTATATTTAAATCGTTTTCTGCATTTATACTACAAAATTAGCTTTGATAGATCCATATAAAAAAATCAAATTTTATTGCTTTTAAAATATTTTTCTTAATCCCAAATCCCCAAATTCTCACCTCTATTAGCAGTCCCCGCCTCGAGGTTGATATATTTGATGCTAATTTTTGATATGTTCTTAAGTAAGTTACATAAAAATGCTTATATCCCGAGAATAAGAGGACTGGAAAACTTACTATCGGAGATTTTTCCATATTTTTCTAGCTCACAGTATTATCTATGTCATCCAAAACATGTCTGTCCCCAGGATAAAATCTCACTTCCGTTATAATGGCGGTTATTTTAAATTTCGATTGGGCAGAAAGAGTGGGAATTCGTTTACTGTTAGAAAAGCATGTGTCTTAGCCAGTCTGTTTCTGTCAATCACGCAGAGTAGATCTTCATGCTATGTTAGAGCAGTTATCTACAGAGAGAGGATAAAAAATGATCCAGAAAAGTATGAAGAGAAATGAGGCAAGAGAGAGAATGGTATCAGCGCAGAAAGGAGCAATCAAAAATAAAATCTATTAAAGAACTTAGCACACGAAAGCAAAGAGAACAGAGAAGAATGGACGGAAAATGAGCAAAAGCTGTTATGACAAAAAGAAGAAGAGACAACAAATGGTAAACAGTCCAGAAATGCCACCTTCTTCTCCACAGTCAGCTAACGTAGATCGGCAACAGATTACTCAAAACCCTGGACCATTTGATGGGAGAGCTACTGAAGGCAAAAGACGGTCACAGGAAAATTAAAAACAGCTAAAAGTAATAACTGAGGAGCTAATACTAAAGCTCGTAAAGGAAAAGATAAAAAAGGGAAACATATAAGAAAAGACTAATACCGAGAAGTGGTGAATAAGATTCACCTAATAATGAAGTTAAGGAGATGATAAGAGGTCAGACAGCTTTATTAGAGGTTAAGCAAGCCACTCTTTGGAGAAGTAATGTCTTTACAAATCAAAGATAGTATTTCACGGTCTAACATGGAGGAGAAGAGAAAATGTGGCTGTTATTTTATCTGAAAAAGAAAATTCTGACTAAATAGCAAAATATTTCCGAAAATTTCAAAAGGAAATATCTTCGTATTTCCAGGTGAAGAAGATTTTGCGCTAATACCAAATAAAGATATCATATCTGCTTTGAATAAGCCAACCGTCAGAAGAGGGCAACATACACTTAAATCTCCCCTATGAATCCAATTTGCGCTAAATTGTGCTGATATTTTTTATCAAAACATTTAAACAATTTTTTCTGCGGTAGTGACCTAAGTACTAACTGTCATGTTATTTTGACTAAAATATAACTAAATATAACTACCCTCCGTTAATCAAGTCTCACCTCCGTTAGTAACAATTCTGAAAAGCTCCTAAAAAAAGAAATATACTAGTGATAATGTATAACCACTGGCTTTTAGTAATTGTAGGCAATGTAATAAGTGGGAAACTTATCCTCAAAAAATACTTCCGTCGAATTTTTTTTAGGATAATTTTCTACTCCAAATATCCACTTTTTGTGAAAATGACCCATTTAGTTTTTCTCTAGCACTTGTAGTTTTGGCTATCTTTTGTATACGGACAGACGGACGGAGGGACGGACGAACAGACAGAGGCTCTGCATAAGCTCTCTTACAGTAAAAGCTAAAACCGTTAATTTTAGAGCCTACATGTATTTAATACACCTGTCCTTAAATGAAGCGTAGAAATAAAAAATGTAATAACATACAGGTTGTGCCATTTGAAATAACAACGTTATGTTACGACTCGCTTTAATGAAGCACCCTGAATAAGCGAACATAATATTACGTGGTAGAGCATCCGATTTTGAACAATTCTTGTGCAAAAACGTTTTATGAAACTTAAACGGTTTAGCCGCTATTCTCTACATACGTTTAAGTGATCCACGCTTTATATGTTTTGAATAGTTCTAACATTCAGAAGCTACGTGTATACATTTCACAGCTACCGGCTTGGCTCTTGACATATAGCATGGTGAGTCAAGCAAGTTTTGTTTTGTTGCTAAAATATGATTAAACAGGAATTTCGGGTTATTTAAATATTGCTACTAGGCATATGCCAATGCTTGACTTAATAATCCTTATCCCGCTTCTGCGCCAGGAAAGCAGTGGTTTGCTACATTTAAACGAGGCAAAATTAGCACCGAGGATGAAGCACGCAGCAGATGCCGCAAAGCAGACAGAAATATAAAAAAAATCCCACAAAATAATTTTAGCTGAGACTATGAAACGTCAGGCAGCTAAGCGCGTCGACGCCAATGCGCCGGAGCGTGTCGACGCCGACCGAACAGCCCAATAATCAACATATTATCAGATTATGGCCGCGAAAGTCTTACACAATACATTATTTATAGTTACACACACTATTTACTAGATATACATGGTTCAGTAAGAATATTTGATGTTTTATTTTTGTTTAACTTGCAGGTAGTAACCAATAAATTATAAATTGTTTACCATTACATCAACATCGTTGTATAGTGACAGGATCAAATTTAAAATAGTGATTATACTCGAAATGGTGACACACTAAGGCTGTATGATCTATATCATTTTTACACATGATGATATATGGGCTCATATCCTGTTCTTTAAATTTTGTTTGGTTTGCCTGCATCACATTCACCGCGAGGTATTTTATAGACTACATTGTATTTATACTGGATATCTATCTTTTTGTGGAGAGGAAAGCGAAAATACAGTTCTTTGAGGTAAAACTATTAAAAATAATAATAATAATAATAATTTATTGATGCTTTACACAATAGTGTTTGCACAAGTCAAAATTACAATGTATAAAATTTTGCATTGCGTATATATAACAAAAATTGTAAAAAAAAACACAAACACACATTACACAGGAAAAAAGGAACAGAATTACATGTTCATTGACAATAAATAGAACATTTCACACAACATTTTAAATAATAATAATAATAATTCATTGGTGCTTTACTCAAAAGTGTTTACACAAGTCAAAAATTACAATATATAAAAATGATACAATGCGTATATAGATATAACAAAAACTCAACTCAACTGACAATAACACACATTGCACAGGAAAGACGAAACAGAAGGACATGGTCATTGATAATAAAAAAACATACAAAATTTCATATTATGGTAACGTGTGTGAAAGGCAGAAAATAGAAACAAGAGAAATTATCAGTGCTTATCAAATATCTGAAAAGTCATTATTTAGGTACTCATTAAAGCTATAAAATGCTTTATCGATCAAGTATCGCTTCATTCTTAGTTTGAAAGGATCTAAAGCTAATTGCCTGACACTAGCAGGAAGAACATTATAAAATAGTATGCCGTAAAAATTTGCGCCATTTCTGGCCTTATGAAGCCGAAGTTGAGGTAGGATTAAGTTATCATTGTGGCGAGTATGGTAATTGTGAACGCTGCTGTGTGAAGGATATAGATGCCGATTGGATTTAATGTACATCAGGCATGCCAGAATATATATGCAGGGAAGGGTCATTATTTTCAATGCAATGAAACTGTGTCTACATGGATCAGTGTATCCGATATTAGCAATATATCTTACACAGCGCCTTTGCACCCCAAAAACTTTCTCCATATGTGCTGAGTGGCCCCAGTTGAAGAGTGCATATGTCATTCGTGAGTGGAAATAAGAAAAATAGCAATTTAGAACCACGGTGTCTGAAACTACATTTTTTAGATTTCGTATTACATAAATGCACTTTGATAGCATTGATGTTACATGATTAACATGCGATTCCCATGTCAAATGAGGGTCGATGTGCACTCCTAGGAACTTTATTGACTCTAAAGTATCGATGGTATTGCTGCGCAAGGTTAAGACCATTGTCTGAGACTTTGACTGATTGAGTGTCAATTTATTTGTATTGAACCAGGTCTCTAAATTGCTTTGTAGATGTATACATTCGTCTACAAGCGCTGTTGCGGAAACATGTCTGTGCACCAGTGTTGTATCATCTGCGTATAGAATGACATTATCCGTATTAACACAGTTTGGCAGGTCATTAATGTAGATGAGAAAGAGAATGGGGCCAAGAACTGAGCCTTGCGGCACACCATCAGTAACCGCCAAGGAACTAGAGGAATCGTTTTCAAACCACACATACTGTTGACGATTACTCAAGTATGAGGCTATCAATTTAATACTATCGGGATGGAATCGATAAAATGAGAGTTTTTCAACTAAGATGCCATGTTGAACACAATCAAATGCTTTTGTAAGGTCAAATAGATTAGCCATACCATATAATTTTTTTTCAAATGTTTCATTAGCGAATTCTATAAACTTATTTATTGCTGTGGAAGTTGACTGATTGTTTCTGAAGCCAAACTGACAAGAAGTGAAAAGCTCGTTACTTTCAAAGTATTCACTTATTTGATCTTTGAGCAAAATTTCAAAAATTTTCGCAAACAATGGCACTAAGGATATTGGTCTATAATTTGATAGTTCATTGACATCTCCCTCTTTAAAAATTGGAATAACTTTGGCTATTTTGAAAATGTCAGGAAATATATTATTTTTAATGCAAAGGTTGAATAATTTTGTTAATGGAACAATAATCAAGTTTGTAATAGTTTTCAATATTTTTACATTAAAGCCGTAAACATTTGTGCTTTTGGAGTTTTTTAGCTTGTTTATTGCGTTTCTTTCTATGTATTGCAGTGTTTTAGCCATATACATCCGATCATAGGAAGGACCTGTTCTATTAAAAATAAAAAACTGGGATAAGAATCACTTCTGCATCGCAGCCATGGTATTCCGGCCTTTGGCCTCCATTTCTGCCTGACTTCTTAAATGTTTATATCTATAAGAGAATAGCGCCCAACTACGTAACACTAAATTATAATAGAATATATAAAATATATTATAGGGATCTAAGGATAAGGCCAAACTATAACAAACCATGAAAAAATTTACCCTGTCTGAAGGAAATTCAAGTCAAGAATTGTCTGCTGATGAGTTAATACAGTCCTACAGTTCATAATAGGTATTTCACCCAATGTCCAGCTACCATCAATATAGGGGGCACCAATATAGGCTAAAAAGCTTACAACATAAGAGGGTGCTGCAATTTAAACTCTCCTAACTATTGAATTCCTTTGAACATCATCATTTAGCCAGCGACTAGATTTTCATCAACCGCATGTAGGAGAGCCTCTTTAACTGCAACAGTTCGAATTCGAATTCCTTCGAGGGCTTTACGTCTAAAACTGCGAGAATCAGCCATTCGACAATGAAAGCTAATGAATATTTTTCTGCCTGGAAGGACACGAATAGGATAACTTCAAGCTACCGAGCCTCCCCAGAATTACCACTGGCAAGGCCATAAAGGAAATGGATTTTTCATTTCCAGATTAGAATACGTTTTAGCACAGTTTACCTTCTAATCAGTGGAAAAATAATAGTAAACTGTCACTGACTGTTACTGACATTACGTTCATAAAAACTAAACAACATTTTTTCGATGGACTATGAGTGGTTTTAATTTTTTTCCTCCAAAACAAACAGAGATATGAAGGGACATGAAAAGACGGACAGCTGTGTTTTATTTGTTTCATCCGAGAAATGAAATTCATGTTTTTGAGGTCAGTGGCGTCCATGTCTTTGTTTACATTATTCACAGCATTGCCCCCCCAAGACGCCACTGGAAGTCATAATTATCTTCTAGTCAGTGCAGATTTAGCATTTTATTGCAGTGAATCATACTGCCAAATTACAACAAAATAGGCTCAATGTTCTATAACATAATAAATATGTTTTCATGTTTTCCAAGCTTCGACCGTAAATACTGAAAACCAGACTCTTTAGGACAAATGTTTATATGAGCTTTTCTACTTGAATTTGGGTTATAAATTTATGTATACTTTATAGTAGGCGGCATGGAAAATTGAAACATTTGTTGCAAAAACTATACAATTGTATTTTTGTCGATATTATAGTATCAACAGGAAAACCTCAAGTGAAATTTTTTCAAATCTCAAAACCAGACACCATGCAACAGCCTTTGACGAAAAAAATAATTAAATATATGTAAAAATTGATTTTCAACTAGCATGTGTTTGCATTCATCCCTTCAGTGGGTCTGTCATGGGGGTCAATTTCATAACAAAAATATTAGGGCATTATTTTTGACAAAAAAGTAGAATTTACTGTAGAATGCAGAAAACTTGAACCTATTACTATTACAAAAAAGTTGTACTGCAAATTTAAATAATGTTGAACTGGTCATAAATTCGTCACATGGTCTAAACCAATAATACGTATCCATTGTTTTCCCTTCACGTGGCGAAGGGCAATATGGCAACAATGTTCCATTCCACTCTTGGAACACGAAGTTCAGTCCACAGAAACATACGTTTTATCTTACAAACAACATACGACGTTATATGACAGCTGTAATGTACTTGATACGAGATGTCTCTACTGACAACTTCACAAACAACTTAATCCATGTTTAATCGAATTGTGTTTTTTTGTGTTAATTACTTCACCCTTTCAACAAAAGATCAAAAATGTTTTTTATGAAAAAGTAGTACGTTCCTAATTGTAGTAGTACTACAGACAGCAAAGTGCTGATTTCAGTGCCTAGATACGTATCGATACCTAAGACTTGTCGGAAACTTGCTCATATCGAAAAACCCTTGCTGACAAAATCTCATTTATTTTTTTGTGAATATTATTTTGATGTAAGTAATATCTAAAACCTGCGGATTATAAACTGAGTGTTACTAACAACAGTACATTAAACAGTAAGCAGCTATTTTAAGGTTATATGTTATAGTATCTATCATATTGTGTAAAGTTTCGTTTAAGCCGAAAGACAAGAAATTTTATATAGTCCCATTGGACTTAATTACTGCAGTTGGCGAACATTTTACGGATTTTGCTTTGTTTCGATTAATACAGAAAATTGCTACTCTACTGCTAATATGTGATATTGCTGTTTACCTCCTAGAATATTTGCGACGACCTTCTAGCAATGATAACATCCTGTATTCTTCATAAAGTAAAGCTCCCTAAAGCGACACATCTATGCACAGAATCTTGGACATAATTACGTTATGCTTATACAAACAAGGTCTCGATTCTTGGTCCAAGAGACGGCAACAGAAAATCTGATTCGTAAGGCAGAAGGATGGAAAAGGCGGTGTACAATTTAAGATCCTAATTAACAGGGATCAGGATGGTGGACTGCTAAAATGTGATGCCGAAATGAAGATTTAATTTTCTTAGACGCACAAAGCAAGTATATTTTTGCGGCAGATATACTTATGAAATCTGTAGATTATACGTCAATAACAATTAAGGAGTTTAAATTTAAAGGTCTCAATAACCTAAGCACTGTATTGGATAAGGGTTTTTGTATGAAGAATTGGTTGTTATCCTGAAAAAGCGTACATATATCTACTATTTGACATCTCGGTAAATAAACAATATGAGAGTAATGACATTGGCCATAGAGAGATCTAAAAACATAACTGTTCAAGCACGATGACTCTCTAATAAAAACAGATACAATAAATACAACTCTATTCAACGTTTATGAGGGGATCAAAACCCGTTAGCTTTTGAAACCTAATCCAACTTCTTTAATACGTTTAAATAAAAGCATAGCTAAAGATCTCAAGAACAAAGATAGGTTGAACTAGTATGATGCCATGCCATGTCATATTTGGATGGCATCATAATTGAAAATGTATTCATTGGAAACATGTCATACTATTTCTTTTTTCTACCTGGTCAAAAGGTACCTTAAAATAAGCTTCCGGAGACCATTCACTGTGTTTGCCACTTTTGGGCAAATTTAGTAGTAGTTGTAGTAGTATCAATATACCTAGTATAATATTGAAGTACAAGTGAATAATAGGCTCTTAGCCGTAGAGCAGCTATCCATGAGTACTATACGCTTATGTTTTATTGCTACCCTTTGAAATCATAAATATCATTACAAAACACGGAAATAAGTAGATACTAGCAATATAAAATGGGTACATTCGCGATATGTCATTGAATATTGAATACCATTCGTTGTCATGGAAATGAGAAATTTGGGGCTTTGAAATATTTGTCACAAACATTTTAGGTTCAGTTAGCAATTTCACATCGATATGTGTTGCTGGTTATATATGTTACATTTAAAGCCGAATGGCTCATTGGTTTAATAGGTTACCAGAGGTGTAGGAATCGATTACCAAGCTAGCCGACGTTCCTACCTTAATTATACGGGGTTAATTAATTGTCACCCATTGACTTTTCCCGGAATGATGATTGGTTGCCATTAAACCTGAGTAGCAGCTGCAATGAACGTCAACAGGAATTACTCCCCGGCCCATGAAACATATCAATATGTTACACATGATCCACAAAATAAATGTTGAAGTGAAATTCGAACAACACCTCAGCAAGTTCTTTCTTTAATGGAGTCCGAGTCCCCCTACCACCTTCCTCCCACTCCATCAAACTTGAAAAGGCCAACGTAGTGGAGATGTATACCATTAAACATCTTTCTCATGATCCTTATTGGCAAGGAACATTTGGGTCAGCCTTGCTGAGCAAGCAGCTCCAAAACCAATAGGTTCTCCTGGGCTTAGATCAGCTCTCGCCCGGGAATAGGCTGCTGCCCTTCAGAAGTCACCAACACACAAGAATGGAACCCGTTTGAGAGACCCTGGACACATTGGTGTACCGGGTAAAGAGATGGTAGATCATTCGGCCGGTCAGGGTCTATAAGCTCCTCTCTCCTATAAGGAGATCATAGTGTTGGTTCTGAGGAGTCAACAAAAAGGCTCAAACATGTCCGACTTGTCTGCCCTCGCCTCAGCACAAAAACAACTAATCATCAAATGCAAGAATACAATTTTATCATGCAGACTAATCAGAATGCCACTAAGAACATGCATGTCTTTTTGCTGCTTCTAATAGCTATTGAAATGCTACAAACTGTGGTGTTCAAAAATCAGGATATGCGACATGTGACGGATATAAGTCCACTACTTTGAGACGGCTAGTTATTGCAGAATTCTACTTCGAAAGCTTTTACTTAACTTGAAATGTATGTATGTTTTCTTTTTTTTTTGAGAAATCTTGCTACTCAATGCTGAAGTAGATATCCTCAACTGATTGAGCTGAAATTTTGTATTCACGTTTAGTTTGGATGACACATTTCTACAGTATGGGCTTCAAATAAAAGGGCTTGTTGAGAGTAACTCGAAAAATAATGTGACGCCATTCTAAATCCAATGTGGTGGAACACCTAAGATGGCGGAATAGTTATTTTTGGCGCACTACAATATAGGTGTCAAACGAAAGAGCTTATTGAGAGAAACTAGAAAAATAATGTGACGTCACCCTATATCTAGCCAAGATGACAGAATAGTTATTTTTTATGCACTTCTGCAATATGGGTGTAAAATGAAAGGGTTTGCGAGAATAATATTATAAAAATATTCTGACATCACTCTCAATCCAATATGGCGGACTTTTGAAGCTTTTTTATGTTTTCCTGTAGTATGAGTATTAAATGAAACGGTTTGCCGAGAATAAAAATGCAGGTTGAAATCCGTCCGTATAGACATCGGATTCAGCCAAAGTCTGTGTAATTTCCAGCAAAATATAATCACGGAACCGCAGAACGGAGAATGCTGGACTTGCACAGTACACAAAATGCAAGGTAATACCCGAGAATAGTCACCACAGAGAAGCGACACAGCAGGGACCGATTTTCATAACGCATGCGCGAGGTTATTGTGGACAAATGTCAAACCGTCAAACTCCACGTCACGTGCGGCCGCCCTTTAGGGCTGTTCCAAATTACGGTTCTATTACCGTCCCAGAACTGTTTTCATCATGCCCCCCTCATTTTGTGATTCTGGAATCGATGGCGAACCAACCAATCACCGTTTTTAGAACTATAAAATGGGCGGGGCATTATGACAATGGTTCTAGGACGGTAATAGAACCGTAATTTGGAACAGCCCTTTTATCAGCTGATCAAGACGTTTGAGGTTATGGTCGTGGAATTGCTCTATATTGTGGATGCGTTTCAGTTCAAGCCGATTCAAGGTCACCAATAATGACCGCCCGAACATTAAAGGTGCCGACAGGTTGTGTCGCTTCTCTATGGTGGCTATTCTCGGGTAGTACTGTCGACTAAGCCGTTATTCTCTTAAGCTCGAAGCTCTTTGCTGCTGGCCAAGCATACGTGGCCATAAATAGGGTAAACTCATTAGAAGGTCTCCTTATTGAAGAGCTAGACTGTTCGAAATTGAACAGCAAACGTCCTTGCAACAATGATGCATTGAACGAGATGAACAGTCACAGAAACCTAGCCAGTGATAACTAAAAAGTAAAAAATAAATGAAAAGCAAAAAAACTTTCTTCAAAAATGTTTTCATTTAAATGCTCTGAAAAGAAGAAAATAAAAAGTCACTTTAAAATTTTAACTATCATTGCCGTTATACACGATTTATATGATCATAAGAGCCTGTCGCCTTACTTGTGTAAACAAACTAGTACCTATGTAATTGAGCAACTTAATCTGTATATTTTTTTAATTCCACTTTAACGAAATACTCGCGACACTCTTTTACGATCATATACATTGCGTATAATGAGGCTATAAGTTGATTGTTAAAATTTTAACAGATAATGTTATTTTCCTCTTCTTAGAGCATTTAAATAAAAGCTTTTTTAATAAAGTTTTTTTTGCTTCTGATTTATTGACGGTAACTTTTTGTCATTATTCATGGTGAGGGCTCTAAGCCTTAGTTACTTAGAAACAAAACTTTGTTGATTAGTGATTTGATAGACTGGCTGACTTAGGGCCAGTTTCTCAATGTCCAGTTAAAGTGTCAGATAGGTATCTGCCAGATAGCGTTGCTATGGATAAAACTGTCAGATAATCTTTACGTGACTTCCTAAGTTTACTCTTCAATGGAGAAGTTTACTAAAATTTTTTTATCGATTCAAAAGAAAATATAAGAAAAATAAAAGAAAAGCGTGAAAGAAATATGAATATATCTGTAAAGACAAAAAAGTTACAATGTTTCAAAGTCGCGCTCCGCAGAAATATTTGTGGCACGACTGACCGAGTGGTGTGACGTCATAGCTCCGTAGCCAGTGCGAGCGGCCGCTGCCGCTGAGCCACACGACGCGAGCACGTATCAGACAACGCACACAGGCACAGCGTGGTGGTGGCGCCGTGAGCTGAGCAACCAATCGCCTCATTTGTTTTGTAGTTCAGTGCATATCAAATAATATTGCTATGATGAGTGACATTAAAAAAAGGATGTTATAAAAAATATTGCATTGTTCCGAAGTGTGTGAGCACAATGATTAAAACACCTAATAAAGTTTTTTCCCACGCACCTTTGCATGCAAAAGAAGTGGTGCAAAGTGATGAAACGGGATTTAATAATACCAAAAAGTATAAAATATGTTTGTGAGGATCATTTTGATGCGAGTATACCATTGTATTTATCTTCTATTGATAAGTATTAATTATTATCAACTATATATGGATAGCTTCACTGGTTGTTAAAGATTACTTTACCCAATAGTAAATTAGTTAGTTCATTTTTTTTCAATTTATTTGTACCTATTAATGAGTTACAAATATTGCCACCTCGAAAGCAATGCTTGTATGAGGTATAGGCATATACACATACGATAATTTAGCTAACCTATTGCATTTATCCTATCTGTTGAATGATCTTCTATTCGGTTTTGAAGTTAAATCCATCCTGTCTTTCGCCGGGACTGAAACGACCCTTCTGCAGCCTTCCACATGTCTTCGTTTCTTGAATAAATACAGTAATAGGATATCTGATACATAACATTTTGTTACGTATGCTGAATTACTTTACTGTGTTATATATTTCTATATTTTCCGATTCGTAACTTATGTTTTTGTTGATACAGCTTGAAAATGATACTGAAAATCTAATCAAATATAAACTGGTTGGTGGTACATTAAAGCTGAAAACTGAAGGCTGCCCTCATAAGTTTGGCTGTCAAAAATTTGTTCATCCTAGAAGAAAACTCTGAGCATATGAAAAAAGGCGACGCGCAGAATGTTTAGAAAATTTATTGCAGAACGATGCTTCATCGACTTCAAGTTGGCAACCTTTCGAAGTAATTCAGTGTCATTCAATATACAAAGAGCCGGATGTACTAGAAAATCCACTATCTAAGGATTGCACAGTGAATGTATCAGATCTAATCCCGACAACAAAATTTAAACAAAGTGCAAGTTGACAGCAAAGTTAAACAAAAAGATCAAAAGTGCAAACAATCATGAGAAGGAAAAAAACGAAAGATACAGAATATAAGTGTCTGATGACCATCCCCCAATCACCCGAGAGTTCTCCTTCAAAAGAATCAGTATCTTCTAAGAGTTGCTACAGTTCAGTTAGTTATAGTTTAAATACAACAGTCATCCCTTAGTATTGCAAAAAGACAATAACAAAAATATCAACAAATGCTAGTTTTTATTTGCGTTTACCGGAAGACGTTTATTTTCTCACGAAACTATTATCTTAAAGCGTTTCTAGATCAATAAGAAATATTTTAATATGACTTTCTCCTTTTACAAGTCCTTCTTCCGTTATGGTAAAAAACTAAAAAACACTTATTTAAAAATCAAATAATGTACATACAAAACACTCTACAGCTTCCACGATACCACGATACACAGATCTACGGCAGCGCGCGTCACAGACGGCTGGCTATGCGGATTGCGGAATCGTGACGTCACAGCCAAATTGAAGGCGGCAACTATTTCGCGCAAAATATGCAAACTTTAATTATTGATTCCTCTGCCATTTATTGACGGATTTCAAAAATTTTTTCACTGATTAATTACTTTTCGTCTATATTTTACGGATACGTAACTGCTTATTTTATTATGAGTATCATGAGGCTTCTCCATTGTTTAAACGATTTATCTAACAGGTGCTGTTATCTTGCAGATAAATATTTAACTGGACATTGAGAAACCGATCCTTAACGAGCTTTCGTGATACTTCTTGTTTAGGATTTCAAACGCCAGTCAACTTTTTTCGTCAGTTCGTATTATACCAAAAAATTTTGCATATCCATCTCTCGTACTATCAGCTATGTTGCAGCATATAATGGGAAAGCTCCAGAGTATCCTAAACTGAGCGTGCTTGCTCAGTTTCATACATGGCAAACTTTATACAGTTGCATCGTGCTTCATGAATCCCAGGAAAGTGGGAGCACTGCAGAAAACGAGATTATAAATTATAAGTTTGATGCTTTAAAAAGCTTTACTGCGTGAGCTTACGAACTACGTGCCATGAAAAACATGCTTTTACGTATTTCTATTAAACTGAAGTTGTTTATTCCAACAGATTTTAAATACTGGCATGAAAATAGAAAAAGATGAAAGATATGATTCTGCAGAACTGAAATAAACGCTCAGATGAAAAGACATATATAATTACACATACAACTTTTTTATACACGGGCAAAAAAAATTCTTTATATTTTTAGGTCGCTGATTGAAAACCTGTCCATTTTTCTACTCTTAGAGAACTTAACTTCAAGAAGAATATGGCGTCGAGTAGACTAACTCTAACTTCAATAGCACTTCTTGTTGAAATTCAGTCCTTTATAGTTCTAACAAATCACTTTGTTGCAAATATTACAGTACAGCTTTCTTGATTATTATGTTCACACTGAAACTGCTGGAATGTACAGGGTGGGGCACGTAAGATAAGCCACTACTATATTTCAGAAACTATATGAGAGCAAAAATTTAAATACAGAAGTTGTTTGATGAGAGTTAGGCTTTAATTTCATCATAATTTCGTGTACATACAAGGTACTCTATTGTGCCTGAATCAATATCAACTTTTTTATTTCAAATGGAACACCCTATATATTTTTAGATTTTCAGATTACGCTCTTAAATCCAAATCTTTCTGCCGTTAAGTTTTTTCAACTTCTGTTTAGTTTTTGTTCAAACCGAAATTACACTTTTTTTTTGAAAAATCAATGTTTTCAAAAATAACCTTTCAGCCTCTCTATAAGACACATGTCACTACTACTATGATCTAAAAATTCGACTAGGAAATGTATATTATATATTTTTTATTGAAAAACAGTATACAGTATTGCTAAAACGGCATTCCAGAAGCTTGGAGTTTTGTTCCGCTGTAGGAAGCTGCACACACGAGAGCAACTACTGCTGCTCTACAAGGCACAGATCCGACCATCGCTGGAGTATTGCTCCCATGTGTGGGGATGCCCTCTAAAGCTTCTGGACACTATCCAGAAAAGAGCAGTTAGATTAAACGGTACGCCAAACCTCACAAAGTACCTCGCCGGCTGACCTATCCCTGTTCTACCGATTCTATCACGGAAGATGTTCAAGTGAGCTCTCCCAGATAATAACGAATGAGGAACACTAGAGAGGCTCTGCGAGCTCATCCTTACCAGGTCGAGGTCTCTACTCCCCGAACCAGTCTCCTCCAGCATTCCTTCTTTTAGAGAACTTCGAAGCTGTGGATTGAGCTACCGGGGAATTTGTTTCCCGATGCCTACAATCTGCAGCGTTTCAAATCTAACGAGCACCGACACTTATCCTCTCGCAGCGCTTCTACAGCGCCACAGGTTTTCAGCCTTTGCCGGAGACTGACCATAAAAAAATGTATACAGTCATTGGAAGAAGCAATTTTTCAAACACCGATATCTTAACTATTTCAAATAGAATCCCTCGTGTATTGTGGTCTGGTTGTATTCACTGCATTATTCTCTGTGTTTTCATAAAGTATGTCATATACCTAAATTTGACAGATTCCAAATAATTTGAAGTTTTTTTAATCAAGTATACAAAAGGTAGCTGTATTTTACATTAAGAGGTATTTTCAGATATTGAATAATTATAGCGTGACACAATGGCAATCCAATTAAGATTTGCACAACAGAAGTTTCATCATTGAAAATTCGGTAACATAACTGCAAGTTCCTTATTTTTGCATTTTATTTATTGCAGTTTATACACACATAACAATGAACTCTTGGACGAAGAGTATATTACACATTATACTTTCATTCAAGTATATATAACATTCAAGTATATAATTTTGAATCAAGTATGTGATATTTCTGATCATATTATGGTTATATTGAGTAAGTGCTTTCAATTCAAAGCTGGAAAAGTCTTAAAACTGAGAGTACTGAAATATGAAATCAAGCATATATGATAATCGAGCAAACAAAGCAATAAATATATCACCTATACTATATGTACAGGGTTATTCACGTTATTCGACACGGAGCATTATGGCTAAAGTATTTGATAGAAAAGAAAATAATAATTTCGGATGGATAGAGACCCATAAAGGCTACATTTTAAAAATATTTTCATATTATACAGGGTGTCCCAAAAGCACGAAATGTATCAAAGTTATGTTTTTTTAAATGGAACACCCCCTATATAATTGCATATTCAGATTCCCTGGTGAATTCTATTGTGACTTTATGTATCATACATGGGACTTAAAGCAAACCGTTTAGGTGTAAATCACCATTTTCGGTATAAGTAGATATCAGGAAAAAATTGAATATCGCAGAGATTATAAAATTTGGAAGGCTGTGACCTTGCCGTATTACTAAGCATAAAATGCGTCAGCTTCGATGAGACTGTCAAAGTTAAATTACGTTTGTGCTTGGAGAAATCGGTCGATTAATTAAGGAAACTTCGATCAGGGATAACTTGATATTTTCAAATGGGAATGCCTAATATACGAGTAAGACAGAAGGACTTCTGCCAGTGCGCCATCTAGTACCCGAAGGTGACGGCAACCAAAGAGAGAAACGCCACTAGAAGCAGTTTACCTCTCCTTGGTGGAACGACAAGGCTCGCTCGCTTTTTGCCACTAGAGGCGCGGATTTTGACGCACGCAGCGTGAAGCCGATATACGAGGGTTGCTCTATACCTCCGTCAATCCACCAGTACGCAGACAGCTGTTTCACGCTTATTAGCGATCATCAGTACGCCATAGGTCGATTGACGAAAGTAGAGAGCATCAATTTTTCCATGTTTAATAAACATGTGAAAGATGTACGAGTAAGACAGAAGGACTTCTGCCAGTGCGCCATCTAGTACCCGAAGGTGACGGCAACCAAAGAGAGAAACGCCACTAGAAGCAGTTTACCTCTCCTTGGTGGAACGACAAGGCTCGCTCGCTTTTTGCCACTAGAGGCGCGGATTTTGACGCACGCAGCGTGAAGCCGATATACGAGGGTTGCTCTATACCTCCGTCAATCCACCAGTACGCAGACAGCTGTTTCACGCTTATTAGCGATCATCAGTGCGCCATAGGTCGATTGACGAAAGTAGAGAGCATCAATTTTTCCATGTTTAATAAACATGTGAAAGATGTACGAGTAAGACAGAAGGACTTCTGCCAGTGCGCCATCTAGTACCCGAAGGTGACGGCAACCAAAGAGAGAAACGCCACTAGAAGCAGTTTACCTCTCCTTGGTGGAACGACAAGGCTCGCTCGCTTTTTGCCACTAGAGGCGCGGATTTTGACGCACGCAGCGTGAAGCCGATATACGAGGGTTGCTCTATACCTCCGTCAATCCACCAGTACGCAGACAGCTGTTTCACGCTTATTAGCGATCATCAGTGCGCCATAGGTCGATTGACGAAAGTAGAGAGCATCAATTCTTTCTAGTGGCAAAAAGCGAGCGAGCCTTGTCGTTCCACCAAGGAGAGGTACACTGCTTCTAGTGGCGTTTCTCTCTTTGGTTGCCGTCACCTTCGGGTACTAGATGGCGCACTGGCAGAAGTCCTTCTGTCTTACTCGTACATCTTTCACATGTTTATTAAACATGGAAAAATTGATGCTCTCTACTTTCGTCAATCGACCTATGGCGCACTGATGATCGCTAATAAGCGTGAAACAGCTGTCTGCGTACTGGTGGATTGACGGAGGTATAGAGCAACCCTCGTATATCGGCTTCACGCTGCGTGCGTCAAAATCCGCGCCTCTAGTGGCAAAAAGCGAGCGAGCCTTGTCGTTCCACCAAGGAGAGGTAAACTGCTTCTAGTGGCGTTTCTCTCTTTGGTTGCCGTCACCTTCGGGTACTAGATGGCGCACTGGCAGAAGTCCTTCTGTCTTACTCGTACATCTTTCACATGTTTATTAAACATGGAAAAATTGATGCTCTCTACTTTCGTCAATCGACCTATGGCGCACTGATGATCGCTAATAAGCGTGAAACAGCTGTCTGCGTACTGGTGGATTGACGGAGGTATAGAGCAACCCTCGTATGCCTAATATAGTTAAACGTAGAATTTGATAACCTTTCTACTGATATAAGGTTGTGAATATCAATCTCTGGTAGTTTTCATTTAATTTTAAATTTTCAAACAAATCGGCGTTTTTCAATTTTCGTACCTATAAGGTAGTTCAGGTAGAAGAAAACATTTAACTTAGCTGAAAAATACACACGAACTAGACTAAAGGGACAAGCTTATAAAAACTACTCACAACAAAGTCTAACTAGAAACACTGGCGGTAACATATCTTTGGTCAAAGAGAAGCTGGAGTATGACAGAAATGGATTTTTTCACGGCCTACTAGCTACTGCAATGTACTAGAGATTGGCAATTTTCAAAACCATTAAAAATTTTGAAATAAAATGAAAACTACAAGAGAATGTTGTAAGCAGTTTATGATTTTCATAATCAAATTTCACATTTAATGATATAAAAAAGTATGCAATTCGGTCAAAACTCAAGTCAAAAGTACCTCTGACTTGAGTTCTGAAAATTCTTCAGTACCTATTATCAAGATCGCAGAAAATGAGGAATGAATTAAAATTTGTTCAAATTATAAAGAGAAAATTTAAATCTGATTTGTCAGTATTCCTTTTTTGTAATATTGCTAATAGATATTGAAAAATAGAAGGGCTCCAGTCAGAGGTATCGACTTCGACGAAACTTAGTACTTTTTTACACCATTACATATGATTGATAGTTGCGTGCTGGGGCAACAGTCGCTGGTTGTTTTTGTTTCATATCAGGGTTATTACTGCCATACTCCAGCTTCTCTTTGACCTTAGAGATGTTATCGCAGTTGTTTCTGGGAGAGTTGATTTGTTGTAAGGAATTTTTATAATCTTGTCCCTTTAGTCTAGTTAGTGTGTATTTTTCAGCTAAGTTAGTTGTTTTCTTCTACCTGAACAGGTTTTGTTTATATTTCATGGCCTGCTACGTTGCTTATAGGTAGGAAAATTGAAAATCGCCGATTTGTTTGAAAATATAAAATTAAATGAAAACTACCAGAGATCGATATTCACAACCTGATATCATTAGGAAGATTATCAAATTCTACGTTTAACCGTATAAAAAAAATTAGGCATTCCCATTTGAAAAAATCAAGTTATCGCTGATCGAAGTTTCCTTAATTAATCGACCGATTTCTCCAAGCATAAACGTAACTTAAATTTGACAGTCTCATGAAAGCTGACGCATTTTATGCTTAGTAATACGGCATAGTCACAGCCTTCCATATTTTATAACCTCTGCGATATTCAATTTTTTCCTGATATCTACTTATACCGAAAATGGTGATTTACACCTAAACGGTTGACTTTAGGTCCCATGTATGATACATGAAGTCACACTGGAATTCACCAAGGAATCTGAACATGCAATAATATACGGGGTGTTCCTTTTAAAAAAACATAACTTTGATACAGTTCGTGCTTTTGGGACACCCTGTATAATATGAAAATATTTTTAAAATGTAGCCTTTATGAGTCTCTATCCATCCGAAATTATCATTTTACTTTTTATCATATACTTTAGCCATAATGCTCCGTGTCGAATAACGTGAATAACCCTGTATATTGACTGACGCATTTAATAATCTTGAGCATTCGGCAATTTTACGTTATATAGTATTTTTTCAGATTCATGTTGAACAATGCCGATTACCACAGAATACAAAAAATCTGTAATTGTACTTTTGAACTTGAGGAATACGGCCGCTGGTCCGCCATTATTTATATTCCATTCACCGACGACTCACATCAATATATTGCATATACCATACTTGGTATATAACAACATCTGTATGAGGTCCCCCACAGCCCTAACTGCGCAACAATCGTTTCATGAGAGTATAACAATATAACACACAGACGCAGGTAAGATTATAAATTACTAACAAACGACTATGAGACCCGTAGCGATCTGTCGCTATGAATGAACCAAGATTATCATACTCAATGAAGGTACTCCACAATACTCAAGCTGTTTTGTACTCTTGACCGAAGTTGTAGGAGCTTAGTTGGGAAATATGATATCCTTACTCAAGCTTTATGAAATACTTGGTCGAAGAGTATTGAAAAGTTGGTTGTGAAAAATTTATATTCTTGGTCAGAGCTTATCTTTAGAATGAGTATTGAAATCAGAATTTTTCTAGGTTCAAATTAACCACGATTTCCTCATCAAGCAAATTTCTTAGGGCAAGAACAGATGTTCTTGCCGCAAGTGTATACAAGATTATCAGAATTCTTGTATTCAGAATTTCTTTTTATGTGTGTATTACCCTGCAATCCGATACACTTTTGGCTCAAAAATCAAAATATTTGGAAAAAATCCTAAACTCCGTCAAAATCGATAAAGCGGTGACTAAGATTACCAGGTTAGAAAAATGGCAACAGACAGACAGACAGATATATACAGGGTGAGTTTTTAGTACCAGCTCGGTCAATAACTCCGCTACTGTAGAAGATAGCGAAAACAGTTGTATACATATAAAAGTTGTAGCCACGAGCATGCTCCTTGCTCAGAAAATATTTAGATTTGTACAGGGTAATCCATAACTACGTGGTAATGCAAACATGCATTTTTTCAAATGAGACACCCTATATATTATTCTATATCCAAATTCTGCTAATAATTTCCGTTCTTCCAATAAAGGGTATTGTTACGTACTGTGTATCAAAAAGTAATGAATCAACAATTATTTATTTTACATGGAAAGATTAAAAATATCCTCTAGTTTTAAACCCGGCGATAAAAAAAGCTCGCGACGCATATTCTTATACAGGGTGATGTAGAATGCAAAATCCAGATTTTCTCTTTTTTTTAAACGTAACCCCCAATATTTTATTATTACAAAGAATTGCTTTTAATATGCTCTTTCATCTTTGTATCTAGCACTTTTTGTACCTACGTAAATCAGTTGCCGAGATATTTCGATTTTTCGGTAAACTTAAAATATAGCTATTTGTGTACTGAGATTTATTTATTTTGAGAAAGTACTATCGAATTTCTTTTTTTTGTTTAACGAACAAGTAAATTATAAGGTCATGATAGTATTTGATGACGTCAAAACCCTGAATCATCGAGATAATAAAGGAAACAATTTTGTAGGCGTGATGCATAACTATCAAGCAGATTTATCAGGTAGGCTTTGAAAAATTGACAGTTTTCATAATCTGCTCAATAATTCCGTACTGTGTAAAAAACAAGCTTTAAAAATGAACTTCTCCATTGAGGGTATTTAGAAAAATCTTTGAGAAATTGCCTACTTGCTTCTAGAATATATCAACTATGAACAGCAATATCCAGAACGGAGGCACTCTAAAACTAATGCGTTTGGAAGATTGAAGAATCGTTTTATTTGGACTGTGTCGTTTAATATAGCCTACCTGATCTATCAGATCTATCTGCTTGATTATTATGCATGACGTCTATAAAATTGTTTCCTCAGCACACTTGACCTATAATATCTCGTTAATTCAGTGTTTTGACTTGATCAAGTACTCTTAGGGCCTTATATTTTAACTGTTTGTTAAGCAAAAATAAAATTTAGTAGTAGTAGTAGTAGCACTTTCTCAAAATAAATAAATTTTAGTAAACAAATAGAAGGTATATTTAAAATTTGTAGAAAAGTCGAAATATTTCAGAAACTAATGAATGCAGCCATAACAAGTGCTACACAAAGATGAAAGAACATATTGAAAGCAATTCTTTGGTATAATAAAATATTGAGGGTTACATTTAAAAATAGAGGGAAAATCTAGATTTTGAATTATACATCACCCTGTATACGAATATGCGTCGCGGGCTTTTTTTATGGCCGATTTTAAAACTAGAGAATATTTTTATTCATCCGTTTAAAAAAATGATTTTTGATTCATCAATTTTTGATATACAGTACGTTCATTTGACAGCGATTTGGATATAAAAATAGTCATAACTTTGACATACCCTGTATAATGTAACAATAACCGATGTTGGAAGAAAGAAAATCAGTAGCAGAATTTGAATATAGAATAATATATAGGGTGTCTCATTTAAAAAAATGCATGTTTGCATCACCACGTAGTTATGGATCACCTTGTACAAATCTAAATATTTTCTGAGCAAGGAGCATACTCGTGGCTACAACTTTTATATACAACTTTTTTCCCTATCTTCTACAGTATTGGAGTTATCGACCGAGCCGGTACTAAAAACTCACCCTGTATATATAAACAGACCAACAGACAAATAAGCGGACCAAAATGAGTGACACAGATATTCCAGGTGTGCCAAAAACGTACTATCGCAAAACCGAAAATGTTCGCGATTATAATACTCTTCAACTACAATGTGAGGATTGGAAAGTTTGGAATTGCGCCGAAAAAACTAAAATAATATGTCGATGCTTATAGGCGACAAACTAGCTGTCACTTTGAATTACTGCTCTCAAACACCGTCTTACCAAATCCTTATTTGTGGTACACTCGAAAGCGTTTCTATAGTAGATATTTTTTAAGAAAGTTTCATGGAGAATAAGCAAAAGCATAATGTAGCCTTGTTATCGACGTCAGGACAAAAGAAGTTTTCCGGAGAGTGATAACGAATAGAGGCCTTTGAGGGTAGGTCGTAGCGTAAAAATGCTCGAATATCTTTCGTAAAAGGATAGTAATTATGTCCAAAATGGAGCTGTAGGACGTTTTTATGAACTCAAGCCACCTCGATTAGACGTACTGAGCAAGGATGCCGATATGACTGTAAGTGCGCTGCGAGTTCTTGAAATTAAATGGTAAGAGAAAGAAATATCAATAAAATGTCACAGCGCAAAAATCTGCAGCTACATTAAATAAAGGTAATGCCCTGTAAGATCCATTCATTTGATTAAAGATCCGAAATATCGAAAATATGGCAGATGGAACACGCTTCTGAAATCAATCAATTTGGAAAATTGCTTAAAAATCTATAACTATTTAAATGTATAAGGAAAGTAGCCTGAATATTAGAATGTTTCATTTAACTAATGGTAAAAACATCAGCGTCAATTGGATTGAGAAAGTAAAATAAACTCAATACAAAGTGAGTGAATGACAAAGTCTTCGCTGGCCTATCACCACGTATTGTGATATATAAGCTTTTGAGACACGTTTCGGCCACTTCTGTATCCTGTTTATTTTACGAGTATTTCATCCCAAATCAATCTTCTGTCAAATATTGTATACTTTAATAAAAGTTATGCAGGAAGTCCGAAGTTGATACTTTTTTTTAAACTGTGTATAGAAGTCGTTAAAATAAGCAACTTTTTCAAATAACTTTTTTCCGAAAACTAAAAAATAAGCAAAATATACAATAAGAAAAAAGTAACCCTCAGGGGGGTATAGTCAATCGGCACATGTTACGACATGTGCTGGTTGCTATATACGGGGGTGGCGATCCCGGGGCCCCAGCAGGATGCCTCGCCTTAAGAGGTGCCCCACAGAGTTGAGGCTTGGCTGTGGGGTATACGGAAAGTCTCCGTGGTGTTTGTGCCGTGCCACGCGACCCGTGTCGCCGGATGAAGGGGTCCTGGTGGTTGAGTGGGCGATACGCCTGATGCTGTGCGTATCGCTTCACAACACACCACTTTGGCCTGGATTTCGGCTAGACGGGCGGTTGGGAGCTAGCCCACTCTCGATCAATCGGCTGTGCCACCCCGTCAGAGGGCTGGCAGGGCGAGTCTCTGCTATCTGTGAAGGGCGAATGTTAATCACATTCTGATCAGCGGCCTGTTCCGGATCAGGTACAGAGGCTATATCCTTTCAGTAGCCCTGGAGTACATGCCCCTGGATATCCAGCAGGCATGGCTTCCCCAAATGCGGGCTCCGTGGCGGGTGGGGAGCTGATAGGATGAATAACTGCGTCTAATCTATGGGAGACAAAAACAAAAACAAAGGTATTCCTACAACCTCAAATGTAGGAAACACAAGTGAAGCGAGAGCTACATGTAGAGCTAACACTCACTCAAACACATCCAAGGAGACGGAGGAAGCAATTCCCCGGTTCCTAGTTGTGAAAAGAATAGACGGAGAAAATTTCTCCAAAGTCAGCCCATTTTTGATATCCAAAACTATTTATGGAATTATCGGCGAAACAAACGACGTGAAAAAAATAAAGGACGGTTTGTTAATTCAAACAAGAAGCGATATGCAAACCACTCGACTAATGAAAGTTACCAAATTCTCTGATTTTTCTGTAACAGTTGAACCTCATTCGAGCCTGAATACTTGCAGAGGAGTAATTTATTGCAAAGATTTGCTTATTTGTCCCATAAGCGAAATAGAGGAAGAACTAAGAAGCCAAGGAGTTATCAAAGTCCAAAGGATTAGAACGAAAAACGGAGACACACTTACAGATACTCCTAATCATATTCTCACATTTAACAATCCAAAACTTCCAGAAAAAATAAATATTGCCATATATAAGAAAATTGCGGTACGCCCATATATTCCACCACCAATGAGGTGTTTTAATTGTCAGAGATTTGGCCACACATCCGAAAAATGTTCCAATGAACAGGTATGTGTATGTGGTAAACCACTCCATACTGGTAGCCCATGTGAACCCCCATCAGTTTGTGTGAATTGTAATGGTTCACATTCAGCGCGATACAAAGGCTGTCAAGTATATAAGAATGAATTAGCTATCCAGAAATTGAAAGTTACCGAAAAACTCACTTATAACGAAGCTCGAAGGAGAGTTACGGTCTCTACGCCGCGCCCAAATATTTCTTATTCTGCAGCGTTACAACAGCCACAAATTACGGAATCAGATATACTTGACAAGCTAAAACCAGCACTTGAGGCTATGATTAAAAGTTGTCTGTTCGAAGCATTGAGCAACATACAACCTTCACAATTATCTGCTCGGCTACCTCCTCCTCAGAATAAAGAGCCGGAAAGCAATGTGAGCAGATCCCGAACTACATCGGAGACCTCGAGCCTTCCAAAACGAAAGGCATCATCCCCCGCTGAAGAATCGGAATCTGATGGAAGCCAGCTTTCCACAGAAACTAGATCTTCAGCAAGGAGAGGTCGTCCTCGTAAACAACCGGGGACGACATTTATCCCACTCTAACTGTGATATTTAATGATCTGTGATAAACTATACTCGATTATTATAATATACTTATCTTTGTGATTGTTAATTTATCTATGATATATAAATGTTTGTTTTTGTCCATATACATAAGGTATGTGTGTCATATATTTGTTAATTTAATACATTATATTTTAATGGAGAATATCATACAATGGAATGTAAATGGCTGCACAATACGTTACCCTGAGCTTAAGAAAATAATTATGGACAAATCCCCATTTTGTCTGTGTTTGCAAGAGACACATTTCAAACCGGAAGAAAATTTCTCCTTAAGGGGATATAGAAGTTGTAGGAAGGACGTTACCCCAAACATACGAGCTAGGGGAGGGGTGGCAATATTCCTGAGAGAAAGCATACCTTATGTTGAAATTAATATAGATAGCCCCCTACAAGTCGTTGCCGTACAATTGCTTTTTCCAATGAAAATTACAATTTGTAATATTTATTTACCAGACAACAATTGGGAAAGCGATCAGATTTGTGACATACTGAGGATGCTGCCAGTCCCTTTCATTTTAATGGGCGACCTTAATGCCCATAACCGTCTATGGGGTTCAAGTAGAACCGATAGCCGTGGAGACACTATCGAACGTATCATTGACAGTTTTGATTTGGTTATACTTAACACTGGTGAAGGGACGTATATTAACTCTAGATCTAACAATCTGAGCGCCATTGATGTCACGCTATGCAGTCCAAATATAGCACATCTTTTCCAATGGACTACTATCGATGAACATTCCTCTGATCATCTCCCTATCGAGATTAGTTTTGCTATCAGCTGTTCAACTGTTACAACCACCCCGAACTGGAACATGAGGAGAGCAGATTGGGTAAAATTTCATCGCGAGATAAATTCGCTATCTGTGAAGGAAACAGTGGATGAAACTGTTTCGTCAATTACCGAAAAAATACTCAACGCGGCCCAATCAAGTATACCCAAAACTAATCCAAACACCCAACGTAGACGAGTGCCTTGGTGGAATGAAGATATCGCACAAGCACTGAGAGAAAAAAACCACGCCTTCAACGTCTTCAAAAGGCACCCGACCCAAGCAAACTTTATTGCCTTCAAAAAGCTCAGAGCAAGAGCGCGAAGGAAAATGTCTGCAGGAAGAAAGGCTTCATGGGAGAACTATGTATCTACGATAACATCAGAAACAACTACGGCAGAGGTGTGGAAAAAGATCCGATCGGTAATTGGGAAAAACTTTCAACGCCCTTCCCCGTTTCTTATAGTCAACAACACAGAAGTGAGCGGTGTCCAGGAGGTCGCAAATGAATTAGCGTTACAGTTTAGTATGGTGAGTTCTGACATAAACTTGGACCCTTATTTCATCGAGCAAAGGAATAGGATAGAAGCAATTCCACTACAGATAGATGAAGCAAATTCAGAGGCATATAATCTGCCTTTCACTATCACAGAATTTGAATCCGTTTTGTCTGAAGCGAACAACTCTGCGCCAGGACATGACTTAATAAATTATGAAATGATACGTCAAATTCCAGGAGCAGAAAAGCTGAATATACTCTCGATGTTCAATCAGATCTGGCAATGTGGGGTCTACCCAGATCAGTGGAGGACAGCTATAATAATACCAATTCCTAAACCAGGCAAGGACACAAAGCTTCCATCTAGTTATCGGCCTATATCACTCACATGCTGCTTGAGCAAACTTTTGGAAAAAATGGCCAATAAAAGACTTATTTGGATTTTAGAAACTCAAAATAGGATATCTAAGTATCAAATGGGCTTTCGGAAATACAGATCAACAATGGACCAGCTAGCACTGCTAGAGTCAGCAATACAGAACAACTTTGCTCAAAGGAACCATTTAGTCGCTGTTTCCTTCGACATAGAGAAAGCCTATGACACTACCTGGCGGAGAGGTATTCTGGATACTTTGAAACAATGGGGTATTCAAGGCAACATGTTAAAGTTTATTAAGGGTTTTCTCGCCAGTCGATCTTTCAAAGTACAAATAGGTCACGAGGTGTCCGTACAGCAAACCCTAGATAACGGAATACCGCAAGGCTCAACACTCAGTGTAACGCTATTTCTGGTAGCGATCAACAGCCTAATATCTACATTGGATGAGCGCATTGGCAAATGTTTATACGTCGACGACCTTACCATCTTCTATTCCTCCCATGATATGTTTGATATTGAGGAAACATTACAATCATCCATCAACAACTTAGCCATCCAAGCAAGTAATCGAGGATTTCGCTTCTCTGCTTCAAAAACTGCTTGCATCCATTTTTGTAGACTGCGAACACCACATAGAGATCCGCGCTTGTTGTTGAATGGTACAACAATTTCTGTCAAAGAAGACATCAAAATTCTCGGTATGATTTTTGATTCAAAACTCTCATGGAGACCACACATTCAAGATTTAAAAATCAGGTGCAAACGGGCACTCAATGTAATAAGATGCCTCTCAAACATATCGTGGGGTAGTGACAGGAAAGTGCTAATATACTTATATAAAGCACTGGTACTGTCTAAGCTGGAATATGGAATGGCAGTATACTCGTCTGCGAGGAAGTCATACATAAAGCCATTGGAGTCTTTACATCGTGAAGGTTTGAGATTATGTATTGGAGCGTATCGGACGAGTCCATCATCCTCAATATTCTGTGAATCTGGGGCTCCTCCACTTCATATAAGAAAAGATGACCTAACTTTACGTTATGCGACAAAAATTTGGGCTCAACCCTCTCACCCTAATTACGAAATAATTTTCGAAAGTGACATCGAAATGTTCAGATCCAGACCAACTATGACCAGACCCATTGGAGTACGAGTGAAGGAACTTCTAGAAAATAACTCTATAGAATTACCAAATGTATACAACATGAGCTTTCCCAATGTACCACCCTGGACAATTCAAGCCCCGAAAATCCATTTAGATTGCTCTGCCCACACAAAAAATGAAACAAATGTAGCCGTATACTTATCAACTGTTCGAAGCATTATAGACTCCTATGAAACGAGCAGAGTGCTTTACACTGATGGATCTAAGTCCGACGCCGGTGTGGGTGCTGCAGTAGTATCTCAAGACGAAATTTGGCAATGGAGCATGAATCCTATAGCGTCTGTGTATACGGCTGAACTTTTCGCTATATACCAAGCACTACAGCGCATAGAAGATTGGGAAATAGGGACCTACTCAATATGTTCAGACTCTCTGAGTTCATTGAAATCCCTTAAAAATATTTTTAACACCGACCCCTTGGTACAGAAAGCTCTACAACTCCACCACAGCCTGCGACAGCAAGGTAAGCTTGTTATATTCATTTGGACACCGGGACATATTGGAATAGCTGGCAACCAACAAGCTGATATAGCAGCTCGTAGTGCACCAAGGAGTTCATCTACACATCGAGTAGTCAGAGCAGATGACCTAAAGTGCTTCCTTAAGAACAAAGTGCAAGACTGTTGGCAAGATGAATGGTACAGAGACACCAATAACAAACTTCGTCAGATATGTAATTCGGTTAAGAATAGCAAACACAAAGGCACCTCACCCCAACGCAGAGAGCAGGTGATAGTATCCCGAATCAGAATAGGTCACACCCATCTTACCTCATCATACCTACTTCTAGGTCAGAATCCTCCTATATGTGAACAGTGTCAAGTCACCCTTACAATAAGGCACATCTTTTATGATTGTCAGTTATACACAAACTTAAGGAACATGATGCGACTACCGACTGATCTGAATATTTTAACCACCGTTCCGACTGAAATAAGAAAATTAATCACCTTCCTTAAAATAACTGGACTCTTTTTCAAACTGTAAGACCTCCGATAAACCAACGAACATAAGCTCATTACAAAACATTATAAATCACTCAGTACAAAATAGTTGATAAAAGATATATGGCTAATGACCATGCAGTCGATGCCTTATTTCCAATAAAAAAAAAAAAAAAAAAGAAAAAAGTAATTCTGGGCTTGTATATCAAGACGTACCTAGTCCGTTTATGTTTAGTTTTTCGCTCGGATTTTTGTCTTATCGATCAGACATTATACCTGTCAGTCAGTGCACTGGTTACTTTTAGTTTGTCGTAGGTAATTTTAAATTGGTAAATCCTAAAATTTGTTTCATAACTATTATTGTAATGTGCTATTTTTAGGATTGACTAATTTAAAATTAACAACGATAAACAAAAAGTGACTACTGAACTATCTGACAGGTACAATGCCTAATCGATTTGAGAAAATCAGTGCAAAAAGCTAAACATAAACAGGCTAGGTGCATCTCGATACACAAGCCTAGATATACTTTTCTATTCTACATCTCGTTTATTTTTCACATTTCTAAAAAAAGCACTTGAAATTGTTTATTTTAACGACTTCTATACAAAGCTAAAGAAAAGTATCATTTTAGGACTCACCCCGTATAAACGACAAATCCACGAAAAACACAGTCATTCAGCAGCTAATGACCATAGTAGTCGATGCTGCATAATCCAAAAAAAAAACACAGTCATTCAAAGCTGCTTTGCGATGACTCTGAAAACAGTGAATCAACAGAAACAACTAACGTATGTTGCAAAAGTTTTGAGAATTTTTTTCAAAACTCGGGAGGTAGTTTCACCGTTAGAAACAATTCAGAAATCGTTACCATGGTGACCAGTCAATATCTAAACGTAACAAAAAAACCATTTTGGTTATGATATAAGTTGTCAAAATGTCGTACAGATTAGATATTCGGAAGAGTATTTACAGTCTAGTTGGACGACTTGAAAAAAAAAGTAATAGTTCGCCTATATCAAGATCAAAATATTTCTGTTGTCACAATGTAGCGATCGAGCGATCCGTGAATGCGAAGAAGGTATTCCTTGTATAAATTTACCAAAAAGTGGACGTCCAAGAGCGTTGAATGTTGCTACAGTTCAAAGAATGGTCAACAGAAGTGGACATCGAGTTGGAACTTCAACACAAAAACTTGAACACTTTTTTCACGTCAATGTTAGCACAATCTGTAGAGAAATGAAGAAAAATAACTTAAAATTGCGAAAAAGAAGAAAATATCCAAAGTATTCCACAAATCAGTTAGAAAGAATTCCTCAATGCTGTCGCAATTTACGTCGTACTCATTTTGCTGGCTACATAAAAATTATTCTTGACGCTGAAAAGTATTTTACACTTTCGAACTCAGAAGTCAAAGGTAATGATGGTTTTTATACAAAATAGTTTGAAGCCGGCCCAGATAATTTAAAATTTAAACGAACAGAAACGTTTGAAAACAAATTGTTAGTGTGGGGCGCTATATCAGACAATGGTATTTCACAGCCGTACGTTGGACGAGTTAGGGACGAAGCGGTTACCGCAGAAGTCTGTACTCAAAGACGTATGCCTAAACTACTCAGTTTTATTAATACCCACCATGCTAATGACAATATAATGTTTTGGCCAGATCTAGCTTGAAGTCATTATGCTTTGCGTACGAGAAACTGGCTAGAACAACACGGAATACCTTTTGTACCACGAAACTACATCCCTCCCAATCTTCCTCAAGCAAGACCTATCGAAACTTTTTGGGCTCAACTGAGTGCCAAAGTTTATAACAATGGTTGGGAAGCTCAAAACGAATAGCAGTTAAGAAGAAGAATAATGCTAAAGATCAGAGAAATTGATTTAGAATCTGTCCAAAACCTAATGAGGAACATTAAGAGGAAATTGCGAGCCGTGGAAGATTATGGCCCATTAGCGGTACTTTAACCCTTAACTGGTAACGTGCCGTCTGTGAGACTGCAAGCAATCTTAAATTCGACCCTACAACAAAACCTTACCGCATTTCTGGTAAATGACCTCATCTAATCTACCAGCCATTGGTATCCCTTTTATATCCTGTTTATCAATAAGTTTGCATAAACAATATTCCAGATGTGCTTAATTGTTAGTTTGGTTCAGTCTGCGAGACGGAACGTTACGGTTTGCGTTCTAATTTTTCTCAACTGGTAGTCATGGCAGGTCCGTCATTTTTTACCAAAATATTTTTATAGGTGTATTGCTTTACTTCTTTACTTGTTATCAATCACAAAATATATAGATTTGAGTGTGGTCAAATTTTTTTTTATTATCTTGGTCCTACAAATTTGTGCCTGTGTTCTAGTTAATAATTATCATAATTTTTTTTCTTTACATCACATGTTCTGCTACTTTATACAAAATTATAATTAAAGGATATACAGGGTGGTCCAATAAGCGCGCGGTGCTCCCTAGCGGCCATACCGTTTAAATAAGAGGAAAATGTTTTAAATAAAAAACGTTTCTTTTCAAATGCTCTACATTTAGAAAATAATTTCAAAGATGCCGGACTTCCGGATATACCGGAAGTAGGCATCAACTTTCTTATTTTAAATGGAACACCCTGTATATTATTACGTTTTTGAATTCAGCATCGATTTTTAGGTCCAGTTCGTTAACCATTGTTTATGTCTGTGAAGCGTATTTTCGGAGTTATTCAGCAATTTTTACAAAATTTGACGTTTGTAGTACTTTACAAGAAACGTTAATATGTCGGAAACTAGACGCGATAGAAAGATGCGGTTTTCGGTTTTGAGAGAAGCAAGGAACGTATTTGTGTTCCAGTGAGATCGTTGTTTCAAAAGCACATTAAATCAATAGACTAGAAATTTTCAAATTTGAAAAGCTAGAAACGTTAAAAACTTTTATTTTTCAAATGGGATGGTATCATAAGTTTCACATCGGTGGATGCGAAATTAAATTCTCTTCCACTTTTGTCTAAGCGCATGTGGTGCTATCTTTGATGGTTTTTAAGATATTTAAGGTTTTGTAATTTTTGCGTAGGAATTGGAAAAATCGTAGGTGGCGTGGCTCGCAGACAAAACAATTGGCAGGAAACCTTTCATCCCAAGTGTTTCGACCTGTAATACTAAAATCTGCTTTCGCTCCATCTAACTGTAACCACATTATTCTTAAAAACTCCAGTGGTGAATTTTTCAACAGGTTTTCCAAATTTTCATGTAGAAAATTTTGGAAAACGTTAGTTTATTATGCGGTTTCCAATAATACCACCCCAAATGATTAGACTTCATGCTGGGTGACAACAAACTCCTCAAAATTTGGATTTACGTGGGCGTAAAATATGAGAGAAGGAAACATGTAGTAGTAATACATGAAGATAGTGAGTTCGACATTCTCGCAATTGTAGTTAAAGATCCGCATAGCAGTGCTACAGCAGAAATTAGTCGCTACTTGGGCATTGGTCAAACATCTGTGAACATGATCTTAATGGAGTACATATGGCATCTTTATCACGTGCAGCTAAATCAAGCAGTTGAAAGACAAGACTTTGAAAACTGGAAGAATTTCTGTAACTGGAGTCGTGCTCGAGTCCAAGAAGATGCACTCCTTTCCAAAAGTGTGAGGTTTACGAATGAAGCTACATTTCTTATGAAATTCTTTCATTTTCCTTTTTATGAAATGTAGCTACAGCGTTATCATTAACGGCCATGTAAACTGGCATAATTTACATTTCTATACCGACGTAAATCCAAATTTTGAGAGGTTTGTTGACAACCAGCATCGAGTCTAAGCATTTGGGGTGGTATTATTGGAAACCGCATATTAAACTAAGGTTTTCTAAAATTTCCTAAATGAAAATCTGGAAAACCTGTTGGAAAATTTACCATTGGGGTTTTTAAGATTGATGTGGTTATGGGTAGATGGAGCGAAAGCATATGTTAGTATTAGAGACCGAAACACTTTGGATGAAAGGTTTGCTGCCAATTGTTTCGTCTGCGAGTCACGCCACCTACGATTTTTCCAATTCCTATGCCATAATTACAAAACCGTAAATATCTTGCAAACCATGAAAGATAGAACCACATGTGCCTAGATAAAAGTGAAAGACAATTTAATTTCGCATCCACCGATGCGAAACTTATGATACCATCCCATTTGAAAAATAAAAGTTTTTAACGTGTTTAATTTTTCAAATTTGAAAATTACTAGTCTATTGAATTAATGTTCTTTTGAAACAACGATCTTAATGAAACACAAATACGTTCCTCGCTTGTTTCAAAACCGAAAACCGCATCTTTATATCGCGTTTAGTTTCCGAGATATTAACGTTTCTTGTAAAGTACTACAAACGTCAAATTTGGTAAAAATTGCTGAATAACTCCAAAAATACGCTTTGTAGACATAAATAATGGTTAACAAACTGGACCTAAAAATCGATGCTGAATTCAAAAACGTAATAATATACATGGTGTTCTATTTAAAATAAGGAAGTTGATGCCTACTTCCGGTATAACAGGAAGTCCGCCATCTTTGAAATTATTTTCTAAATGTAGAGCATTTGAAAAGAAATGTTTTTTATTTAAACCATTTTCTTTTAATTTAAACGGTATGACCCCTAAGGAGCACCGCGCGCTTAGTGGACCACCCTGTATATCCAACAAATCTCCATGTTTTTTTTCCAAAAAATAAATAGGAGAATTTTGATTTTTTAAGCTTCAAAGAGGTTACAGACTCACAGACTGCACGTTACCAACTATGCCCCGAATTTGCACGTTACCGGTTAAGGGTTAATATCTTTTTTGTATTAAGAAATACTGTTATTTTTTGTAGTTCTTGTTACAGTTCAAATATGTTATTGTGAGATATTTTTTTAATTTTTTTAAGAACTTCTCAAAACTTTTGCAACACGTTACTCCGAGGGCAAGTACCCCTATCGGGGAAAGTACAGCGATTCCACCAAAAGTGAGGTTCAGTATATCACAGTCCATATTTGGAGCATGTTCTGAATCGCAGTAGGCACGATGTCCCTAGTTCATGCGCCGTTTCGACCTCTCGGATCTATTCAGGAGGACTTGAGTAAAGCACGGCATTAGGCTGACATGAAAGCAGTGAACCGACAGAAACAACTACACCGAGGTAGAAAACCTCTATCGGTATTAAATTACACTAATGGCTCCTTTGGAAAAATGAAGCAACAGGTACACCATCACTGGGAAATATTAACAGGAATTACCTACGAACCTACGTGCCTTAAGTTACCCAGATTACACCACAACATTAGCAGTGCTTGGTAGGAGTACGAAACATATTAAACGTAGATGCCCTGCAACGGGAAGGGTCAGATATAAGTTGTTCGATGACACAGTGCTTTGGGCAGATGATCTGACCTATTGTAGTACAACTATGAATAGGTGTAAACCGTAACTATAATATGTAACTCCAATATTCATAGCATCCCCTTACAGCTTAACTACAGTCGGAGAGCAAAAGGTACTTTAGGATTACTAAACAGGTTTAGTAAAAGCCGTCTAGCACGACAGAGATCTTCCGATCTGAGAGGAAGTCTGCAAGCCAACCGCAAAGCTTAACAGGGCGGCCGTAGGTCGGAAGCTTGTTTACGAGAGCTGCATGCCACAGTTGATCGAACGCCTTTGAGATATCAAGAGCCACGACTGGATGAGTTTGCCCCACACATGTGTGACGTAAGACAGGAGATCTCCAGTTGATCTTTGTTGTCGGAATCCATATTGCACGCCATTGACCAAGTGATGGAGCTCAAGGTGTTTCATGAGCCTTGCTTGATGCATTTCTCCATCATTTTGATGACCACAGAGAGCAGAGCTATTATAGGTCTGTAGTTGGTCGGATCAGCTTTGGAACCGTTTTTTGGCACCGGCTGGATGGAAGCTGTTTTCCAGTCTTTTTGGAAGACGCCAGAGTAGTAAGACATCCGAAAGAGGCGGGTAAGTATGGGAGCGAGCTCTGGTGCGCACTTCTTCACAAAAGTGGAGGGGATCATGTCGGGCCCATTCGCCTTACTAATGTCACGTGACTGCAGCCTTCCGGTCTGTTTTTGTTTTGAATGTTATTTCGCTCACAGTTTGGGGTAACCTCGGTATGAATGGTAACTGAACACTGGATGGGACATTCATAGTCGATTTTGCTGCAAATGTCTCGGCAAATATTTCGGCTTTGTCTTTGGAAGCAGCACACATGTGCACATTTTCACATGTGATCGGAGGTAAGCTGCTACTCGATAAGTTAGGTACCCTCTATTTTTTTGGCCAGAGTCCAGAACAAGAGGCTGCCATTGGGATATGTCATAACCTTATTTTTTATTTTGGGTCACCTTATATAGGCACCCCGAAATACACAGACAAGGGATCAGCTGTAATGCCAGGTATTGTATACAATGTTTTAACAACGAAAAGAAAAATGTCGCAATGCTAGCCTTCGGCTGGTTCGAAGTACCACCGCGTCCAAATATTTATTGTTGTGTGGCGGTAAACCATTGTAGTAGAGATTCTATAGCTGCAAAAATCTTTACCTCTCCCTTCACCCTGGAAATATGTTGTCCTCAAGCAGTTTACTATAACCTCCACTCAAGTTACTTTGTCACAGTATTTTCTTGTCGCGAAACGGTCCGCACCGTGATTCCAAAATAATAATAGGTATATCCCATTTCTTTATCAAATCATAAATTTGCTGTTTTGGCAGTGTTTCAGTGTTGCGCTATGTGAACCACACATATTTAATTTATTCTAGCATAGGGTTACCGAATGCGCGCTGCACTGCCAGTGATGCAGAAACAGCGCAAGCAATGCAATTAAGCCTCGACATCTATGAGACGAACATATTTGCCAGAAACACAGCTAGGAGGGGGCACTAAGTTACAGTCAATATTTAGCGTAGACTCCGGCGTCCAAGGAACTCCAGCGCCCTGCGAAGTTGACATTGTTGCGATGTCTCAGCGAACCGCGAGTGACGTTTACAACTTCAGGTAGAAATTTAACGATAATATATGCACATGATAGTATAGTATACAAGCTTCACACATTGTAACACAACTTTGTCGCAGGGGAACACTGCTTTTTGATGTATACTACCCGCAAGTGAAATCCGAACACCTAGAAAAAAAAGGAGTTAAGTTGATGGACTCAGTATACATAATAGTGATACCATTTTATGTTTTTCGCAAGGCGTGGAACTATATTCTGAGATACACAATAATAGTTTCTTGCATCTCTCACCGTAAAAACTAGGACGACACAGTTTTTATTCTGTAAGCTTGAACTGGACGAAGCGAAACAATCAGGCCTATCCTGCGATTTTACGATATAGAAAAACAGATTATTTGGTGTCTCCCAACAACTGTTCATTTTATTCTTATTATTAGTTTGCTAGGGCAAAACTGTATAGTCTAATCTTATACCGCTAAAATTTGTGTAACTTAAAATTGTCTTTGGATGCTTGTTTCCATTGTTTCACCACCTATTTCTGAGTATATCCTGCACTATTCCGTGCCATCTATTTCTGTCTGCCGTCTTCTCTGTTGAGTGTTTAGTATTAATCTTCTGCCCTCTCCAGCCATCTCTCCCTTGGTCTACTGTTCATTTTTTGTCCTATTGGTCCCCGGTTGAGGACTGGTTTTGCCATTCTCATACCATTCAGCCTCTCCAGATGTCCTAGCCACCTTAGTCTATGCGCTTTGATGACTGCTATAGTATTGGGGTTCTTATACATGTCTTCCAGCTTCTGGTTTGTTGTTCTCCTTCATCCCTCGTTTGTCCTTACGCCTCCATAAATAGCTCTCAACATTTTTCTTTCCTATCTTATGATTTTTTCTTCCTCCTCTATGTACATAGTCTATGTCTTACAAGCATATGTCGCTGTTGGTCTTATAACAGTTGTGTCAATTCTCTCTTTGGTCTTTCTGGATACACATTTGGATTTCGTAAGATTTTTCAAGGCTCCATACCTCCGATTTCCTTTGAAGGAACCTTGCCTGTATTTATTTCTCCGGCCCTTTTTGCTCTATAATTACATCTAGGTACATACATTCCGTAGACCTTTCAAAAGTATATATCATGTTGCAGACCATGAAAGTTAGGTTCGAGTGATCATCAGAAGTTTTTTCCATTTACCCCATAACCATATATTTTTATCTTGCTTTGATCTATCTCCATCCTAAATATCCTTGCTTCCACAGCTATTCTTGCCGTGATTTTCTCTAGTTCTTTCTTTGTTTTTGCTACTAGTGTTAAGTCATCCGCATATGCTGCATGTTCGTTATTAAATATGCTTCCATTTGTCTTGATTTTGCTTTTTCTAATTATTACTTCAAGTGTCATATGAAATAGTATAGTTGATAGAGGATTGCCTTGCCTGAGTCCTTTTCTCACTTCGAGTTCCTGTGGCTCGCCTCCCATCCATGTAATTTTGTTCTTGGTTTTTTTGTAATGCCATTTCTATTAGTCTAATGAGTTTTCCTGGAATTCCTTGTTGCACCATTGCTTCATACAGCCTCTCTCTCTGTTTATACTACCATATCCTTGTTTAAAGTCTATGAAAAGCATACATAGTTCCATTCTAAATTCATAGCTTGTTACTTGTAGTTCCTTGAGATATTGTTATTGTACTGTAAAATTGTTTCTGCATAACTATCCAGCCTTTTTCTTATTATCTGTCCAAGTACCTTGTAGCATGTGCCTAAAACAGCGATACGTCTATAATTTTCCATATAATTAGCCATATTTCTCTCATATTTTATACTATGTTTTCTATTTCTTCATATGTACACAGATAGAAATCTGAAATCGGAATATAAGAATATCTATTGTTTGAATTTTGTTGACGTGAACAACATTTATTTTGCTTAAACTTTTGTTGTTTCGATGGCCATTTCATTATTTCATAACAGTAAATCGTGTTGTTTCAATGAGCCCTATGATTTGCTTCACTTGAATTTTTTTGACTATAACTAGAACCGCTACGTACAAACAATTCGTTGTTTAATTGAATAGAATTGATATGAGAAGATTTTTCCAAGTGCGTGCGCAACACTGGCTATAGTGGGGCATGTCACACAACCATGACAGAACCGCTGCGCATCAGTACATGCTCGCGCCGACTTGTCGACTGCCAAAACAAGTGTGACGTCTTTCATTTCGCTGTTCTCCGTCAAGTTATTTTGAAATATTTGCAGAGCTCAGTGTTATAGAACTTATAGAAGTTTTGTGGAAGCTGAGAGTTCCTGAACCAAGTCTGGTGTCTGCAGCTCTGCACTGAACATTTTATATTTCATCATGGATGGTGTCAGGTCATTATTAGTTCAGTTGGGACTAGACTATTTGATATCTCGTTTTGAAGGTAGGTAGAAGTGATTTTTTTCCTACACCTGTTGAATATGTCCTGAACTAAGCACATTCAATATATGTTATGCTGTTGATTATCCAAACCAAAGTACCTAATGATTTTATACATACTTTAAATCCATTCTGGTTAAGATTACAGGCATTTATAAGCAAGCAGATTGCGCGGATATTATTTTTTTGTGGCCAAATTGCCATGGAATTCAAACAAATTATGTTTTGGTGGTACATACCTCGCTCATATTTTGTTGAAGTTAGTAGATTTGTTATGAAACCCAAACAAATGTTTGTTTAATTTGACCCCTGTGTTATTTGTCAAAAAGATTCTCTTCATGTTTTATTCACTACAGATTTTTGCACTCGCATATTTCATTATTGAGATAAGGCTATATTCATCAAATATTTTTATTATATACATATTATAATCACCGACATAATATAATCCACTGTGTTGAAAGCAACTGTCTATGATCTTTAAGGTATGACAGAATACTTAGGTAGTGTACTTTGACTTAAATTTCCATTCATAAACAACCAGGGGAAGGGCAGTCTACTCCACATATGTTTGTATACCTATACATATGTTTGCATTCTCAAGTCGTTTATCGATTATAATCAGCAATTCAAACATTCTTTTTAGAACATAAAATTAACAACTTGGCAGTAGTGAAATCTTTGGAAACAAGTGACATCAAGGATCTGATCTCAGCATTAGGAGACAGGAAAAAATTTATTTCACATGTGAATAATCCAAAGGATACACAAAATGATGTGAGTATGTTGCAGTTGTTTTCTTTTTAACATTGTGGAGAAACAAAATTTAGTTAATCACCATTAGTTAGGTAATGTAATAAATAGATAGACACTAAAAAAATTAATACTCAAATTCTTGTCATTCAACATTTTTTAATGATGATAAGAAGGGCGTTACTAACAAAAATATAAGTAAGCACATTTTAGAACATAAAATATTCAATTTTCATTAGGATTTGATTTTTTCTTTTAAATCCATTACTAGGTAACTACAAAATTGTCATTACCTACATTAAATTTTTCTACATTATACCAAGCATTTTCATTTGAGAAGATTCAAATACACTGTATTTACGTATTTGTAGATGATAGGTATCCATATAGATTTTTTTTATTTTCCTTGATTTCTATATAGATCATATATTACTAAGTCTGCAGTAGAGACTGTTCATTTTTAGTTTATGTTTCCATATCGCTAGCACACATAATTGCATATATTTTTCTGCTATTTTTTTAGAAGACCGGAATTTTATTTAAAGTATTTATTTTTTATTGGAATTATAGAGATATTTATATTTATGTTATCGTTGAAAATAAATATTTTCATTGATTTATGATTTTTACTCATAAACCCGATGTCTCCATTATGCTAAACTTGAAATTCCACTACTGTCTTTTGTGTATGTGCTCTGTTATCAGATGAATATACATATAGTTAACTAGTTCAATACTTTTACTTCATAAATCTTGACAACTATATGCATTTTTTGATTGAAATGTGGACTATAGTTGACTACCTCTTATAAATAACTGAACAAGATATTTATTTAACTATAAACAACTAACATTTCCATGAAAGCTATAGTAGCCTGGATATAACAATACGTTTACACCATATAAACAATTATTTGTTTGCTTTACTAAACTATAGTGATACCTTCAAAAATATGTAACATTGATATAAATAATCTATATTTTTCAAGGAA